>JBBBDQ010000327.1:8137500-8152500 GCA_037127315.1 Ascarosepion bandense | reverse complement strand
CCAGCATAAAATAGAAACTGCTGGCTAAATACACAATATACACATGTATCACGTGGTGTGCCGTCATAGAACAGCATTACAAATTTACGACCTGCGTCTGCTACTTGGTGACTGTTATCGTTGCTTAGCAATGTTTCGTGTCAACATAAGATAAAATCATTTTTGATGGCGGATGTCTTTATATTAACGTCCCTGTAAACTCTCTGAAGATGGCTCATGTGAGCCGAAAGCTTAGATTCAACATAATAAAAACAGATTCAAATGTTGGACAGTTTGTGTCTTAATTTTCACCTGAAGTTAAAGCCAAAATACGATGTTTGGAACGGCTCATGAATAAACATAATAGACATTCATTGACTGTTATATTTAACAGTATATGTTAATAAAATTATCTGCAGCCTCGATACCTTATATATATATATATATATATATATATATATATATATATATATACATTATATATATATATATATATATATAAAATAAGTAAAAAATTTCGAAATTTAATTTCGTTGAATGGTCATTTCAGCGATAAAGTTCTCGCTTCATCAGCAACGGTCGAAAACAAACATCTATCCAGGTAAAGGTAAACAATATGTCTAGAATCTCGAGTTTCCAGGCATGACTTTTATATATATATATATATATATATATATATATATATATATAGGGAAAAGGTATGGCAAAATAGTAAAAGCTTACGTGTGATTCGTTTCATCTTACAGAACTTCATCGAACTAAATTTGTTCTATTAGAACGACTAAACATGCGCACAAAAAAGTAGGTCCAGAGAATTTTAGATTTTTTCTTATTTAGACGAATACATTTAGAGTCTTTCTTACTTCTTTTTCATTCTATCATTTTGTAAGTAGGTATTCCACAGTACGATATTAGAAGATCTGCCAGGAATGGGGATATTTAATAAGAGACTGGGCTCAAATTTACTGTGGGCGACCTTGCGAGTAATGCACCCTTTAAACATTTACGTGAATTGTTTTCAACTTAGATCAGGTTAGCATTTTTCTATGTCCAAATTGTGGTCAGTCTCGTTACGGTGGGCATCCAAGTCATTTCTTATTTCATAAATTTTTTTTTTTGTGTGTGTGTTCATATGATATTTTATTTGATTCCATGAAGTTTCACCTATCTATTTGTCTGACATTTATTGCAGCCGATGAAATATTAATCCACCTTCAAGTTTTAGGTTATTGTTTGTTTAGTAGTGACTAAGTATTTTATTGTTTTGCATGTAATAGTAACAATTTTTATATTGAGTTAAAGTATATTCTTTTCGATTGTAGATGTGATAGTTAGTAGGCAGGGTAATATATATTTTCATTAGGTTTATCACGAGGGGCTGAGCTTTAATATTTTATGGGCCTTTTGTTTCGCATTGGATATCCAGCAATCTTCTGCGGAAATGCGTCACAGGTAAACTTTTTCCATCTTGCCATACAATTTCCTAAAACTGTTCTTCATATATCAAAATATATATCATCATTTCATATATATATATATATATATATATATATATATATATATATATATATATATATATATATATATATATATATTAAGGAAATCAACGAATTTTAACGAAACTTGTTTATAAGCAACCGACAATTTGAAATTTCAGAGCAGATATGTTTGTTTACGATGGATCGAAAATTGTGTTATATAGGCTTGATAAAAACCTTCTTTAGACTGGAGCCTATTCGTGGTCGAAAGGTCTAAGACGTTACCAGATCAAATGGTAGCTTCTCCTATATAGGTAGGGGTCGCAGGTTCGAATCCTGCCGAATGGTACGCATTTTCGTAATAAAAATTTATTGTAAATAATCAGGCCGGTAGAAATAAATATATAATATTGTTTCATTAAAAACAGAATAACTACTTAAATACGAATATCGATAAAAAAAATCATATATATATATATACACAAGTATATATAGGATGCGATGGATAAATTGACACCATTTTATATTTAAATTTTTGACTAACTGCACAGTATAGTAGGGTCAGTTGGGCATCGTTTGTGAGAAAAAGAGTACTATGACGCAATTTATTCTGCCATAGATTTAGAAACGGTATGCTGTACTGTTTGGCATTCGCGCTAGAAGATTCAATACGAATATTACAGAGTGTTTAGGTATTGATCTGAGGATAGTACGGAGCATTCGGAGACGGTTGGATGATAAATCCAGACCATATCATAGTGCTTAGATTAATCAGTATTGCTGACAATGTTATGTTTCCATTCATCTTCTTACTGGGTCTCAGACACAACGCGTAGGCCTGCATCAAGTGCCTTGAATAGATAGTGCTGCTCTGGTTCCAGCGGTGGCTGCTGGAAGACCTTGTGAGGGGCAACAGCACTTTGCACTATGATGCTCAAGTAGTTAAATCCAGTCATGACTTTCAGATAACTTCTGCGATAACATCTACAAATACTTTCACGGCTTCTGAACTTAGCTCACTGATGCCCTATATGTAGGAATTTACTCGAGCTACTAGACTAGCAACTAGGTCCCACCTTTTTATAGTGAAACCAATAAAATGTAACCGCAAATTTTACTCTATTAGATTCTTTTCTCGCTCTTCCCGCCCGTGGAATTTCCTTCTGCATACTTGCTTCCCCGACAGTTACAATCTCCAAGAATTGTAATGTAAGGTCAATAGTCAACTCCTATTTCACTGACTCGCATTCTTTCTCTCATGCACTTTTCTCCACACCCTTCTCTTACCCTCTTCCTGACACCTCCTATAACCTGTCCCTCTTTCTCATCACTTTCCTCCTATGTAACCCCCTGCGTGCCACTGGTAGTAACACTGCCTTGCTTGGGATGAACTGATTAAAAATAAAAACATAGAAAAAAAAACATTATCTCTTACATCTGGTCACCTAACTCTCTAGATTGTTGGTTGGTTGGTTGTTTTGTTTTATGGCATATCAACCTCGGCGGGTCATTTATTGCCAACTAAATTTTTTTATTGCTGGTAATACCTTTTTTCTTTCAACAATTTATTGTTGTTTTTTTATATAAGTTTTGTGTTTAGTAATAATTTTTTTTTCGAGTATCAAGATTCATTGGGATTTGTTTTTAAGGGCAGGGTCCTTAAACTCCTACCCTGTTATTTAACTCATATCTGGAGGGAAGGGACGGATTAATACCTTTCCCAAGAGTACCAGTGCTTAATTGAATGCAGGGTATTTAACTGGAATTCGAACTTGACTCACCGATCTCTCTTTCCGAGCTGATATCCACTGCACCACAACGCACATCCGTCACTAAGCGCTTTCAGCACTTGGTATTCCCAAACGGTCACCCATCTAAATACTGACCCGGCTCAACGTTGCTTAACTTCGGTAATCGAGTGAAAACCGGTGTATTCAACGTGATATGGCCGTAAGCCCCATAGATTGCAACCCCTTGATTATAATCTGAGCGAGAGGCAAACAGAACGTATTTAAAGATAAAAAATGAACTGAAAGCAAAGATTATGACAACATTCACCAGATTAAACAAGGGGACCATCCAGAAGAGATGCAGGAGATCCCGAAGTTGTCTGGAGGCCGTGGCTGAAGTCAATGGCGATTTTAGTATTTCAAGGTATTTTTTGTGTAATTTTGGTAAATATATCTGTTAAGATGATATGTCAGTGTTATTTTCATTTATGTGTTATTTAGACGATAATTCATCCACCGTATCCTGTATATATTTAGGAAAAAATATAGTTTTAAGGTATGTTGTATTTTTCGGTAAGAGTACCCAATATCAGAGATAAAGCGTATGTAAATATAAAACTATAAAAGTGAAAACTAATGTCAAAATAATCTGTTTCATGTTTGGACGCAAACTTCAGGCGATGATTGTTGTTAAAGAATGAATCGCTCTGTAACCGTTTGGTGTTGAAATCTGTGCTTTTTTATTTTTCTACACTCTATCCCGGATTTTGAGCCCATTTACTCTATATCATAACATACATTTAAACTATATTTCGTGTTTATATATATATATATATATATATATATATGTGTGTGTGTGTGTGTGTGTGTGTGTGTGTGTGTGTATGTGTATGTGTGTGTGTTTGAGTGTGTGTGCGTCACTGTGCGCGCGTATGTGTACTTGTGAATGAGTGTGTTTACGGACATACGTGAGGATTAATTAACCAGTCTGTCGACTGACATTAAGTTAGAAAATCTTTTGGCGTCCGAATGCTCTGCAACAGGTCAAGGTAAACAATTATCTATCTATCTATCTATCTATCTATCTATCTATCTATCTATCTATCTATCTATCCGAAGCTTGGCTTATTTGGAAGGGAAATAGTTAATATGGAGTACTTGCTTACTCAATACAAGTAAAGCCAGAATTTATCACTTTCATTTTTGCTTCTATCATTAACTCTCAAAAATGTCCGAACTGAAAGGCTAATTAAATATTCTATGGTAAAATTTGGACAATTTACTAAAAGGAAAAGAGAAAAGTTTTTCTTCTAACTCTTCTTCTTCTATGTGCCCTGTCCCTTCAGGACGTAGGCGATCATGGATCTCCACGTCTCCCTATCCCTTGTGGCTCTTAGTATGTTTGCTCCTGTTGCTCTTGGCAACCCCCGTTCCGTCATCCACCTGATCAGACCCTGCAAATATGTTATCCGCTGCCTTCCTCTGTCTCTCCTTCCTTCTATCTGTCCAGTATCAGGTTCTCCAGGCTCTCCTTCCTCATTGCATGTCCCAGAAACTTCAGTTGTCTCTTCCTGATGCTCAGCATCAATTTCCTTTTTGTTGCCATTCTTTCTAACACTTACTCATTTTCTTTTAATTGGTCTGACTCACAAAAAAACAAAAAAACAAAAAACTAAAAAAACAACCCCGAAATATTTTATATATATAAGTCTACATATAAATATTTATAAAGACGTTTTTCCAACTTCTTATAAAACAAAAATATATGTATTTGTCAAGTTGGTTGCGTGTCCTTAGTGCATGTACACTCTAAAGAACTTCTCCAATGATTTCTAGAGGTTTACGAGTTCCTGAGCAGTTATCACCAGCGCTGTGTCTCGTGCATTTGTTGTTCGAGTCCAGGACGAGGTGGTGAGTTAGGTTGAAGCGGCAACCATCGATCCCATTTCGAAGGTCAATTCCAGAGTTGTCTGGCGCAGATAAATAAGGAAAGGATAATGCATAATAAAACGAGCTTTTTATATAACAAATGAATATATTTCAATTTAACTTTATACACAGGCACATACATAATGTACAGAAAGTAATTGATGAGGCCACTATCGCCGGTCACAAATTTTTCCGGGTATAATCAGAAGCTAGTGTAGACCTTGGCGACAGCGGCTCTGTCGATGTTGACCATGGCGTCCCAGATAGCTGCCTTGAGAGCCTCCTTAGTATTGAAAGTATTGAAGAACCTCTCCAAGACTCCTGACACAAAATAGTCGAGAGGATTGCAGTCTGGCCATGAGGGAAGTGACATAAGATGGGCAACTAGTGGTAATGGGAACAAGTGGCACCTCTTGAGTTCATAAGATTCATAATTAAATCCTCTTTGACAAGACCCTTCTTAACAAGATTGTTCACCTGCTGATGCCCATTTCCTGTGCTATTTTTAGCATGCTTTTGCTGGTGTTCTTGAAAATATCGGCAGCATCAAGCGTGTTGGTGATGCCAGAATGCTTCTTATGAGTTCTACGTTCCTTCCTGAAATTGCCCTTGTCGTCTGAAGCTCTTTGTTAGGTCATAGACCATTATTTTAGGGCGTTTTTAAACATTCAATGATTTCTCCGGCTTCTTGGCTAGTCAAAATAATCTTTTTCTTATTTTAAAATAGTTGTTTGAATGGATAAAGATAAAACATATTTTGGGTAGAAAATTCACACATATTATATTATATTATATTATTTACACATATTATTTACACATATTATAGCTTCCAAGGTTGCTCATAAGTTAGAAGAGGTACATATTTATTTATTTAGTTAGTTAGTTAGTCAGTTAGATAGATAGATAGATAGATAGAGAGAGAGAGAGAGAGAGAGAGAGAGAGAGAGAGAGAGAGAGTTTTGACATAGAAATTTTAACAGAATTGTGTTTACCAGATTCACGCTTTAACATAATCTTCAGAATGTCGCATTGAGGAGCGAAACAGACAGTCACCAGGCAGCGTTGATTCTTATGTCTACACTGTCTGTACCTATAAGCACTCGATTTTTATATTGAATACGTTTTTTATAGTGCCTGCCGCCATAATACGTTGAAATACCGGTTCGTTACGATCACTGAAGCTAAGCAATGCCGAGCTAGGTGGGTGGTCGCTTAGAAATACCAGGTGCTGTAAGCTTGCGTGTGCGTGTTGCGAGGGGGAGAGTAAGCGATAAAGGCTTAAAGTTGGAAATCGTTCAGGTTTGTTGTATTCAATTAAGGAAGTTAATGTATCCACAATTTCTCACCCAAGCTATAGTTTAAATCGCAAAATTTACATCAGTAAATCATTACTATCGCTCCGAAATTCTTACAGTCTAAAATAATATCTGGCTTTCAATCACCTACAAAAGGTTAACAACTTCTGCTCGGACGAACTTAAGTCACTGGTGCCTCCTCAACAAGTGCTTACTCGTGCAACCAGATTGACAACTGGGTCCCACCCATTCACAGTTAGGTTAGCCAAATGCAGACGATAATTCTACTCCTGCAGCTTCTTCTCTCGCACTTCCCACCTGTGGAACTCGCTCCCATATTCTTGCTTTCCTGACGGCTACAACCTCCAGGAATTTAAATGCAATATCAATACTCATCTATTAACCACTTGACTCTAGATCTTTCCCCACCCAGTATATCCTTTCATTTCTCTCCACCTTTGAAACTGTCATCACATGTGCATTCTCATCTTTCTATTGCTCCTTTCTAACTGGTTCGTCTTCCTCTTTACTCTTTTCTAATTAATTTTTCTACACTTATGTAGCCCTCTGCACATCAGTGGCATTACCGCCTTGCTCCGGGTGAAACGATAAAAAAAAAAACAATGCCTTAAAATCAAATTAAACATTCAGCTATAAATACTTCCATGGTAATTGGTCGGATAGGATATGCGTTGGGTAGTGGACATCGACTCGGAACGAAAATCGGGTTGCCGAGTTCGAATTCCACTTTTGGCATTCAATTACGCACAAATACTCTTGGAAAAGGTATTAATCCGTCTCTTCTCTCCAGTTATGGGGTAAATAATAAAACAGTTTGAGTTCTATCGCCTTGCCTAGCAACCGGTCTACCGCAAAAAGCAATGGCAACCTACTGCGGGATAATCTTCTTCACAGTCAGTCGTGTCTCTTTCGTATAGCACTTAACTGACTTGTTAATTGTTCGGATAAACCTTTCCTCTATGGTACTTAATTAGGACTTCATAGAGACTAAGAGGTAGTATGGTGACTGTAGTAAGAAAGTTAAGAATGCGTTTCTCTAATGTAAAGAAATATTGTGATATGTTCAAGTCAGTGATTGTGTATAGCTAAATTTAAATATAAGACAGATTAAGACCGGTCTTTCTCATCTCTTTGTTTCACATGTTCTGTCATTTCAGAAATAAGTATGACTTTCATTTATGGTAACTAGATTTAATGAACTTAAGCGCAGTATTAAACGCAGCAAGGTGTCGCCATTTTATAGTTGAAATGACTATCTGTAACCGTAAGTTCTATGCTAACACTTTCTTCTCTAAAACCTCTCGCTTATGAAACTCTTCTTGCTTTCTAGTAAACTCTGATCCGTTATCTTCTGCCTATTTAATTACTGTTTTTTTTTAAATTTTTATTGTTCTCTCTCCTTAATAACGTTTTTAAGGATATTTTCTAACACTGCTGGCTCTTAATATTTGTTGTCGCCATGTTTGTGGTTAAAAATGATTAAAAATAAAATATATACATCATTTTTAAACACTATGGTTGCCTAATAATTATGGCCGGTAGTGTATTTGTCTAAACTACTGAGATGAGATAGTATTTAGATTATTTACAGTGTCCTCATCTTTACTGCCATGTTTACGATGTTTCAGCCGTTGTACGCTCCGGCCTTCTTTAGGTGTTTTGAATTTCGAACCGAATTTTTATTATATAAAGATATACCCCAGTGATCGTAATAAATGTTCCAGCTCTAAATTCCTAGCACCTGAAGAAGGTCGGATCGTACAACGGTCTAAACATCGTAAATATGGCAGTAAAGATGCGAACAATAGTCCGAATAATGTAAATAGCGTAGAAATAAATATACTCATGTGCATTTTCTTTACCACTTATTGAATTACCCTAAATTCAACTAAGTCATCTGTCAGTATTTCTGTTCAATTGAATTGCAGCCAGATTTTATAGCTGTGCATTGATAATTTGCAAAGAAAAGAAATTTACAAGCATTAAGTGAAATATTAACAATTAACCAGTCCAATTGTACTTAATTACCGAGATTAACATTGCAGCATACTTTCTTCAAATTCTTTCATTTGCTACAGAAAAGATAACTTAATAATTTTCATGCATATTCAACAGAGATCAGTTAGCAAAAAGGACCTTCTTTTTTCAGTATGACGAATAAGTGTCTTTTCTTCTCCAGGACATATGAAGCCGTAGTGAAAACAGATTTTCTTCAGATAATTTTATTACTGAAACCAAAACTCCGCTGCGAACGACGATAGATAAAAATTGTAACTGAAGCTTGGGTTTTGCAGGTAACTGAATCATGGATTTAAAGTCAAATGCAGAATTTTGCTGTGATTCAGTATTGATTCCAGGAGGAGAATGCAGTTGAATTTCGAAACTATTTGGAAAGAGAAAAAATGTCAGTGTAGAAAGATGTAGGCTGAATAAAAATGAATAAAATCTCAAAAAGAAAGTGTATAGGTACGGCGATAAACTCCATTAAGTAGCAAGGCCTCTGATCAATAAGTTTTGAGGAGGGTGAAAACTAACCAGGGCTGCTAGTATCTGTTAGGGCAAATAGTTAACCCTCAAACGGGTTCAAAACAATTCAGAAGTAAAAAAAAATATATTTTATAGTAAATATACCATGAATATATTTTCACATTAAATAAAATTAGTAGCAGTATATTTTTTTAAGAAAAGTATCAGCAATAATTATTTGTAGAAGAAATTACTAATTTTCTAACGAAAATAATATTTCGACTTTAAGTGGACCATGAGAACTTGATATGACAATAATAAGTCTATAAGTGCCACTTAATGCCGAACAAACAAATCAAAGAAAACGATGCCATCAGACTATATATATATATATATATATATATATATATAGTCATCCGCAGACAGATCTGTTTCACAGCTCATCAGTACGGTTAGACTCCGATTGCTTTTAACCCAGGATTGAAACCCGACTGATATGTGAAGAGAACCAACAGTTTTACAATTTCGAGTTCTCCGGCGTTTCCTTTTCTTTTTTTAAAAATGCTCAATGCAACAAATATTGTAGAGTGTAAGATTAAACAAATTTAATTATGCATGTATTTAAACAAATTATATATATATATATATATATATATATATATATATATATATATATAGTGAACAGTTATAAGTCAAATTTAAATTAGATTAGTAAGAAATTGAATTAGAAAGTTCTCAATACATGTTTAAAGAAGAGTGAATATTTAACATATAGAGCATTTATATATTGTACAAACACGGTTGAAAGGATTCGCAACAGAAAACCACTGCCATACTTCCGGTTATGAACTTATAAAAGTCTAGAATTAATAGTTATCTTATCCACCTGTCTGATTTAAAAAAAAAAAGATATCTCCCGCTATTTATTTAACTTTACCATGAAAATAAAAAACGAAACGCTACTTTTTTTTTTAACCTTATTCATATAATTCCTGTAATTTATTTATTTCTTGGACAAGTGTGTAAGAACTATTGAAATTACCTGAACATTCGAGCTTTTTCTTCGCTAGGCCTTCTTTTCGACAAGCATTACAGTTTTAGTTTCTCTAGATCAATCTCTGCGATTATTTCCGAAAGAGTCATCATGATGAAGATTAGGCCGTTGCTTTGGACACCAGGAAATCGTTCGACAGGGCTTAATATACAGGTCTTCTTCGCAAGTTGAAATGTTAATCTATTACCGGACGGTTTTGTTTTTAATTGGTTCAAACATTCTTATACATCCTCGTGCAAATTGATTGACACAAAACCATTACTGTCTTCCTAGGATCTTTCGCATTTTGTTTCTTTGCCATTATGACCCGATGACAGTTGTAAGGCTGATATCAATTGTATCCGCGATCTCTTTGTAAGACTTGCCAGTGTGCTCGTGCATCGTTACAATCTTCGCTCGCTTTCTTGTCGAAAAATTCATCGCAGACAATAGGCGTAGAACACCCAATCGACAGTCTAGGCGTGATGCAAATCTGATGCAATCAGGGATAGCGCAATATTTTTCAAGGCCAAACAAATTTCATCATGCACCCCGAAAATAGATTCATATTACTGCACACCACAGCAAATAACCTGATCTGAGCAAAAAATAGAAATCGATTACACCCTGTCATTCTAGTGGTTCTATAACTAATCCTACGGGGAAAGAAAGAAACTTAAAGCAGTTATTTCAATTAATTTTTTTATCATTTCACCCCAAGCAAAGAAGTACCGCCACTGATGTGCAGGGGGCTACATAAGAGATTTAAAGTTTTAGACAGAAAAAGGGGGAAGACAAAGACGAACCAGCTGCAGGGGAGGAAAGAGAAAGGGCAGGATGAGGATGTGAATACAGGAGTGAAGACAGTGACGAAGGTAGAGAGAAAGGAAAAGAACAAGATACGCGGGGTGATGTGGATAGGGCTGGAGTTAAATGGATAAGAGATAGGAATTTACTTTGTATTTAAATTCTTGGAGGTTGCAGCTGTCAGGAAAGCAAGTATACGGAAGGGAGTTCCGCAGACGGGAAACGCGAGAAAAGAAACTGGTAGAGTAGAAATGTTGCCTGCATTTGGTAGATTTAAATGTAAAAGGGCGGAACCTTGTTGTCAGTCTGGTTGCCAGATTAATTTCTTGTGGAGGGAGTACCAGTGACCTAAATTTGTCAGAGCAGAAAATATGTGTAGAAAAGACAGAGGGAAGCCACATCACGCTGATGAGAAAGTGGCTGGAGTTGAGCTGCCAGGTCGAGACCTATAACATTACAAATTCTCCTTTCGAGCCTGTCGAGAACATTGTGACGAACAGCAGGGGTGCATGACCAGATATGACAACAGTATTCCTTGCACGGTAGAATAGTCGATTTGTTGTATATGTGCAAGATTGATTCAGGCGGAAACAAGATTGTATAATCATTTTCAAGTATCTTTTTTGTCTGAATATGCAGATTTTTTTTATTGGAACTGTTTATATTTTTTGAAATTTTGACTTCAACTTTTTCCTCAATGGCACATAGCCCAGTCGAATAAAGTTTTCGTTGAGTAATCGCAAAAATGGCTAGATCCAAACCATTGTGAGTTCAATATCTAGAAAGGACAATTTTAAAAGTTGAATATAAACTAAAACTGAGATATAAAAAAAGGCATGGCCTGTGGAACTAGAACAATCTACCCTTGTGGACTAAATAAAGGGTTCGAAGTTCAACATATATCACCTGAAGAATGCCGGAGCATACAACAGCCGAAACGTCGTGAATATGGCAATAAAGATGAGAACAACACCCCGAACAATGTTAATAGTATAAATAGTTGAAATACCTAATCTTATAAATGTAGGCACAGATGTAAATATGCTTTAATTTCCGAAAATCACGTCCGTCAGAACATTTTGGCCGTTTTCATAATGGCTTTTTTATAGTTAAACCTTCCTTAATTTTTAAGCGTTTTCTACATTTCAGATGAGTGTATTATACAATAGTTTTCTACAAGAAGGTTGATAATAGCGGGTAGTAGGTTTCCGTGTGTACTTAAATGAATCGAAATGGAGCTGTGATCTGAGAGATGCAAAGTAAGTCATCTTGATAGACACGTAATTAAATATTATTCATGAATTTGATTTTGTCATATGTTTACTGCTTCTGCTGTTGAAGATTTGTTATCATTTGTCTTTCTTTCTTTCTTTATTAGTAGCTTCCCTATTGTAGAGTATATTATTGTTATAAAAACAACAAAGATGAAGAAAATAGTCCGATAATATTCTTTTATGCGCCATGTTCTTTCAGGACGTAGGCGATCATGGCTTTCCATGTTTCTCTATCCCTGGTGGCTCTTAACACGCGTTCTTATGTTACACCACACAACCCCCGTTCTGCCATCCACCTGCTCAGACAATTCAAATATGTTATTCGCTGCTTTCCACTGTCTCCTTTTCCATCTATATGGCCAGTTAATATCAGGTTCTCCAAGCCCTCCTTCCTTATTGCGTGTCCCAGGAACTTTAGCTGTCTCTTCCTGGGGCTAAGTATTAATTTCCTTTTCGTTTCCATTCTTTCCAAAACTTCATCATTGCTCACATGCTCGATGCATGATATCCGCAACTTCCTTCTGTAGAATTACACTTCAGCTGCATTAGGTTTCTCCTTCATCTTTGATGATATTGTCCAGCATTTACTGCCATAATGTAAAAATACATCACACAGCAATCCAGTACTCTTTTCTTTGTTTCTAGTGAATATAAATAGCGTAAATAATAACTTCACATTACAGAAATTTAAACACATTTCGTGTGGGATAATTTTATTGTTATTGTGTTTTTTTATCATTTCACCCGAAGCAAGGCGGTACAGCCACTGATGTGCAGGGAGCTACATAAGAGAGTTCAAGTTTTAGACAGTGGCAGAGTGAAGACAAAGACAAACAAGCTACAGGGTGTGGAAGAGAAAGGGCAAGAGAAGGATGTGAACATAAGAGTGAAGACAGTTACGAAGAGAGAAAGGAAAAGAATAAGATACACGGGGTTATGTGGAAAGGGCGAGAGTTAAGTGGATAAGAGATGGGAATTGACTTTGCATTTAAATTCCTGGAGGTTGTAGCTGTCATGAAAGCAAGTATATGGAAAGGAAGTTCCACAGGCGGGAAGCGCGAGAAAAGAAGCTACTGAAGTAGAATTGTCGGCAGCATTTGACTATGTTGCCAGTCTGGTTGCCCAAGTAAATTCTTGTGGATGGAGCACCAGTGACCTAAGTTCCTCGGAGCAGAAGCCATGAAAATATTTGTAGAATAGACAGAGAGAAGCGCATAACAGACTGTGGCCTGTTCAATGCCCAGCTTCTCGGGTTCAACGGACAGTTTTTACAATTCACAATTAGATATATACACAAACATATAAAACGGGATGATCTATCTATCTATCTATCTATCTATCTATCTATCTATCTATCTATCTATCTATCTATGCTAGTGTGTTCATTATCTATCTATCTATCTATGCTAGTCTGTTCATTATCTATCTATCTATCTATCTATCTATCTATCTATCTATATATATATATATATATATATATATGCTAGTCTGTTCATTATCTATCTATCTATCTATCTATCTATCTATCTATCTATCTAGCTAGTTCATTATTCTTATCTATCTATCTATCTATCTATCTATCTATCTATCAGCTAGTCTTTTCATTATCTATCTATCTATCTATCTATCTATCTATGCTAGTCTGTCCATTATCTATCTATCTATGCTAGCCTGTCCATTATCTATCTATCTATCTATCTATCTATCTATCTATCTATCTATCTATCTAGTAAATTTATAATCTATCTATCTCTGTGAAGTGTGTTAATTTCATTGTTCAATTATATATAAGTATGCATAAAAGACAAAATGAAAAATTTTTTATACCAACGCGTTTCGTGCTTTGAAGATGTTTATCAAAGTAATTGTGGAAATTTTAGTTCGTAATTTTTATTTATATACAGAAGTCACGTGAAGAACAATATAGTCAAGTTTTCATATTTTCATGATTTGAGAACTTTTTAAAATATTCTCGAAACCTGCTGTGTATTGAAACGCAAACGCTAAGTGATTTAATGTCTGATAAACAGCAGTGAATAAATTTTGTCGAATTTTTATTCTTTTTTCATTTTAATTTTATTTTCTAATGAAATTACTATTTATTTTTATTTCATTTTTTTTTCAATTATAAATAGACGCGTTGATTTAAAAACATGACCATTTTATTTGTTTATATATACAGGGTGTTGCAGCTAAATCCGATACTTGATAAAAATAAAAAGAAACAGGCAATAAAAACAAAAGTTGCATATGCAGAGACCCGACAGTTTATTTAGCAACAGTTAGATTTACATACTATATTATTTTTCAATGTAACCGCCGGCGTCGTCAACGACGATCTCAAGGCGGGCACGAAGTGAGTCACACGATTTGGCGACCATGTCCTTATCCATAATGGACTTCACGATGGCAGCTTTCAGAGAGTCGACTGTGTTGTAGGCGTGCTTGTTGGTCTTGGCGTCGATCATGCTCCCAGAAGAAATAGTCATGTGGTTTGTATTCGGGTGAGGAGAGCGGCCACAAGTCCGGCTACCAGTGGTGAGGAGATTGTTGAGCAGCCAGGCTTGGGTCGTCTTGGCCTTGTGAGAAGGAGCGAAGTCATGCCGGAAGACGTAGGGGCGCTCAGCTCCGATCTCGTCTATCCAGGGCTTCATCACGCTTTGGGTCTCTGCATATACAACTTTTGTTTTTATTGCTTATTTCGTTTTCTTTTAGTCAAGTGTTGGATTTTGCTGCAACACCCTGTACTTATATATAAGTGAACATTGAAATTAACGCACTTCAAGATAGATTACAAATATATTAAAAATATAGATAGTTAACATACTGAAATAGATAGATAGATAGATAGATTACAGACTGATATAGATAGATTACAGACAGAAATAGATAGATAGATCAATAGATAGATTATAGACTGATATAGATAGATTACAGACAGAAATAGATAGATTACAGACAGAAATAGATAGATTACAGACAGAAATA
>JBBBDQ010000327.1:8052500-8132500 GCA_037127315.1 Ascarosepion bandense | reverse complement strand
GCGGTAGACTGGTTGCCGACCAAGGCTATAGAACCCAATCTGTCCTGCTATTTAACCCATAACTGGAAGGAAGAGACGGATTAATACCTTTCCCAAGGGTATTTGCGCGTAAGTGAATACAATGGATTCAACTGGAATTCGAACTCGGCTCCCCGTTCCAAGCCGATATCCACTGTACCACAACGCATATTGAGTACTAAGCATAAAATTAGTGTTTCAAGAAGGAAATTTTGCCGTATCTATGTTACAGAATTCAATTTATTTTAAGTAATTCCAATATTGCTCTTTTTGAGTAGCTTCGAAGACGTCACTAAGTGGATTTTGTAAAATCCCTACTTCCCAAAATGACCATTTTCAGAGTGGAAACTTGCAGTGTGAACGAGACCTATTTTTTTCTGTCTTTGATTTCACTGAAATTTCTGCCGCTATAGGATTAATTCAACGTTAACTAACCAATTAATGTCAGTAAATAATATTAAATCGGAAAAAAATGTTTGCAGAACTTTGTAAGTGCATTTCATTTCGATACATGCATGGGATTGAGAAGTAATTTATGAGTGTTTTTTTTTTTCAAATTAATAATGTGCGACAAAATAATACGCGCTGGCAAAATGTTTTATGTTATTTGGAAAAGAATGTTTCGATCTAAAAGATAGTGCATGTTTTTATCTTTTAATTTTATTGATTTGTGCGTATTTTCAGATCGTTAGAATGTTATGTCAGTTGGACAAATGTAACCATTTTCGACCCCATTTGCTATTTGCATTTAATCGAGATGTTAATGCGGCCAAAGCTGCGTGTGAGATTTGTGCTGTGTATAGAGAAGGAGGAATTACTTAGGTACTGGCCACCCTTGATTTTTTCGCTTCGGGGATGGGTATTTTCATGTCGAGGACAGATCACACACCTATTGACTAACTGAATTTGATGAAGAGCGATTGAATCAACTTCTCGAAAATCACCGTTAAATGACCAAAGAATTGGCGGAGATTGTAATAAAAAAAAATCTGTGGTGAAACCCCTTCATTCAATGGGAAAGGTTCACAGACTCGACGCTTGAACGTCACACACTTTGAGCAAAAGCAACAAAAATCAACGCTCCACAATCGCCACCAGTTTGCTCGCTCGACAAAGGTTAACACATTTTTTATGATCATATCGCCCTAAGGAAGGCATTTTACTGCCACTGTTTTGCAGAGGGTTACATAGGAGGAAAGTTATGAGAAAGAATGACAGGTTATGAAGGAACGCTGACGTCGGAGTAAACAGTAAAAAAAAAAAAGGAATAGTCGAAATGGTGTTCTTCTGCAACATGACAATGCCGTCCTAATATCGCCAATATGACCAAAGCTGTGATTCTAGAACTCGAATGAAATTGTTGTCTCATCTTCTATTCTCTCCAGAATTGGCGCTGTCAAATTTTCACGCCTTTAAAAGGTTTTGCGCTGGGTATCGTTGAATAATGACGTAGAATTGAGGGCTTGGTTGGACGAAATCTTTGAGTCAAGGCCGTGAGATATCTATCGCTAAGAAATTGAAAAACTTATTGAACGATGGGAGGTAGTCGTACATAACAACGGAGAGTATATTATTGTTTTTGTAGTTATTTTGTTTAAAATAATTTTGAAAAAAAAAATACAATCCTGAATTATTTCTCAACCCAATATATAGATTTATTCAACCACATATGTGTAATTCCGTTCCACTAAATTTTGGCAAAAAGAAACAATTAGGAAGGGAGAGTAATTATAACATTATATACACAATTGAAATTTAAAGCTTTGGATTTTTGATATTCACATTTCAGATTGTAGGCAATAAGTACACAGAAAAACAACGCATAACCTATTTAGAGAGCTTGAGTAAAGGATGTGCGTTGTGGTGCAGTGGATATCGACTCTGAACGACAATTCGGGAAGCCGAATTCGAATTCCAGTAGAAGTCCTTGCTTTCACTTACGCACAAATACCCTAGGGAAATGTATTAATCAGTCTCTTCCCTCCACTTATGGGTTAAATAATAGGACAGATTGGGTTCTTGGCTTGCAACCATACTACAACAGAAATCAATGGCAAGTTACTGCGGGATAATCTTCTACCCAGTCAGTCATGTCTCTTTTGAGACATGATCGCCCAAAGCGTGTATCACGGATGACACTTAACTGACTGACTGACTTAGTAAATTGATGGCAGAGCAGGGTTTGGAAGAAGAAACGAAAAAAAAAAACCAACAAAATTATTTACGCTGTGCTTACTGTCGTCTGAATCTTTATCGATATATTTCCGACGTTTCTGCCGTTGTACGTTATACGCTGTAACCCTTTGCGTACTAGTAACATTACAGCCTTGCTTGGACGAAATGATTGAAAAACAACCCTGGACGGGTCTTCTGTTCCTTTTATTATATAGCCATAGAGGGTAAATACATCCGGCGAGAAGACACGTCCTTGTTTAAAGCACAATTCCATTTTGTGAGTTTATTTGCAAGCGCTTTGATCCCTGTACTCGATTTGGTGTATTCTATCATCGTTTCGATATTAATGATTTTTTTTCCTAGCAGTTCAAACAGATTCTTGTGCCGTAGCTTATGAAAACCATTTGCGTAATCAATGAAACCTTCTTCTTTGTGCCGTGTTCCTTAAAGATCTGGGCAAAGATGGCTCTGCCCAGCTTCTTAACTTAGTAGTCTTTTTGTCATCCCTCCAACACACATTTACACAAGCTGGTCAGACAGGTGGCTCGGTGCCTGCCTTTTTCTCTTTTCACTTCGATATATCACGTATGTCTTAAGTTTTCCAAGGTCTCTTTTCTCTTTTTTGTTTACATTTTTCTTAATATTTATTAGCAACATCCATGGTGTTCTGAGCCTGCAGCTTTCGAACCATATTTATGTTAGTTTCTGGGTGCTTTTCATGTGTGTTGAATTTAAACAATATTTACTGTCATATAAGTGGATAGATATTACATTTATAGTACATATAAATTGTGATGTATATGTACAAACGAAATCGTGAGCCGGGTTCAAATTCCAGTTGAATTCCTTGCATTCACTTAGGCGCAAATACCCATGGAAAGGTATAAATCCGTCTCTTCCCTGAAATTATGGGTTAAATAATAGGAAATATTTGGTTCTATATCCTTGGCTGGCAACCAATCTACGGCAAGAAATTAATGGCAACCTACTGCGGTATAATCTTCTGCCCAGTCATTATCGATATCGATAACCGTTTGGCCATACCAAGTGCTGTAACTTGGGTCTGCGGGTGGATTTGTACGATTTGTTAATCGGAGAGCAAGGTTCCAATTCCAGTGGGGTTCGTTTTATTCATTTATGCGCAAATACTTTTGGAAATGGTAGGAATTCAACTCTTCCTCACAGTTATGGGTTAATTATTGAAACATCTAAAAAAATCTAAAGATCTAAAAAAAAATTTGGCTTTAAATAACCTGTAAATGCTTGATAAGCTGTAAAAGATAAATTAATAAATTAATCAAAAATCACCTAGGTATTCTTCATACATTTTTTATTTTTAATTTTCAGAACTTAGAAAAAAATTAAATTTAATGAGTATAGCGTATATTTTCATTTCCTATGTTAAGTCTGTATGCTGTTTTAAGAAACTCGATAGGTCTGAAAGAATAAGTGAGAGAGTACAAATATGCAAATTGGTGCGTAATATTACCATATTTTGCCTTCCATACATGGCCCGCTGAAATATATGTTCTGAAATATTGGCGTAATTTCGTCATCCCATCATATATATTTACTACAGTTTTCATTAGTCTCTGGAGAGTACTTCCAATTGCACATATTTCAGGTCGATAACCATACAGATTTCAACAGACGTTTCACGCAGGTAATAATCACTGGTACATTAAGAACAAACAATGAACCGCTGTTACCACAAAGATAAAAAAAAAAGCAATCGAAAATGAAACCAAAAATATTCGGACATTCTTATCAGTTCCGAGCACAAAGGAAGCGAGATTGTAGGTATCGCAATTCGGGATAACAACGAAAAGGTAAATATTTTAATCAGTGATACAAATGTTTAAGAAAAAAATTGATGAGCATAAACTAATTTCCGAGATACCAAAAATACAATAAATGAATTAGAAAATTAATTAATAATGAAAACAAAATATGATCAGAATTGATGGAATATTAACCAAAGGTACCCCCGATAAATATTGAAAATCGAAAATCGAAAAAATCGGGTTATAGAAGGGGTGGTCCGATTTTAATCAAATTTGATACACTCATAGACAAAGACATAAGAAACGATATTCAGAAGTTTCAAGGTTACAGTTCTTACAATAGTGCAGAAAATCGATATATATATATATATATATATATATATATATATATATATATATAAAAGGCAAGAAGATTGTGTGTGTGTCTGTTTATCAGCCTGTATGTCTGTATTTTTTTAGCCCTTTTATTTTAGTTTTTGCTTCAGGTTTGGCTCTAAGTTGGTATAATTGTAGTTCTTAATCTCAGCCATGATACCATTTACTCAGAGGACTTATTTAGCCTTCAAAATTCAGTTTACGACGAAAAACATATTAAATATCCATACCAGGAAATCAAAATTTGTCTTACATCCATTCATTTTTCACTCAGTCTACCGTTTCGCTTTAACTGGAAACAATTATTGCTTTTTAGTCTTTCGTGCCAACGTCCAAAGAGTTTGAGCTCCAGGACCATGGTTTTAAAGTTTTAAAGCTTTCATTACACCCGAGCATCTCCGGTCTATACTGCTAGTAGTTAATTATATTGAGTGTTGGCTTTTTGTGTTTTAGTAATAATTCTTACGTTATTTTTTACCTTTTTTTACATGTGGATCATGATATTATGTTTGCATTATAAAAGACTATGTTACGGATGGAATTTGGAAGGTCTCCGTGTAATGTTTATTTCGATTACGAGGTATAAATCTCGAAACATAGACATTTCCATGTCGCAATGTATTTTTAATTAAAAACAAATTTAATTATCTGATCATATGCTCTACAATATTTATTGTATTGAGCACTTTTGTAAAAAAAAAGTAAATGCCGGAGAACTCGGCATTGTGAAACTCTTGGTTCTCTTCACGTGGATATATATATATATATATATACAGAAAAACAAACACTAAGTTTAAGTACATAAATACAAAATCCAACATCCCAAAAGTATAATTAGGCACATTCACAAAGGAATAGAACACAGGCTACAAAATAGTTCGTCAAACAAAACAATATTTAATGAAGAGAAAGAAAAACTATGACGATGGACTAAGAAAATCTGGCCTTAAAAACATTTTACAATATAATTCTCATCCAAACAGACAAACAAAAAACGATAATATAAAACGACTCATTATCTGGTTCAGCCCACCATTTAATTTAGAGGTAAAGACCAAAATAGGACAAATATTTTTAAAACTGATAAATAGAAACTTTCCAAAAGACTCATAACTAAACAAAATTTTCAATAGAAACACAATCAAGCTAAGTTATAACTATACAAGTAATTTAGATAGTTTCATAAAAAAACAATACGCCAGAAAGTTAGATAGCATTGCAGAAAACAAGACCAGTAATAATGAATGCTACTGCAGGGACAAAAATAAATGTCCACTTCAAGGATTTTGTTATACAAAAGAAGCCATCTACAAGGTAAAAGTACATGACTTAAATGGCCAAAATAAAATATATTTGCGATCAACCAAAAACAACTTTTAAACCAATTTTTAATCACAAGTCTACATTCATAATAGAAAACTTAAAAAACTGTACAAAATTGGCTACCCACGCGTGGACATTAAAATCAAAATATAGAAAAGACCCAGACATAACGTGGAGTATAATGAAAACAGCCAAGCCTTACAACGCCATTCCCAAACAATAATGAACTATTAAATGAAAGAACAGAAATCATGACTAATTCTAACTATACTAAAATACCTATTAAGTTCATACAACCATGGATGAAAACTTTATATTTTCTTGCAATTTAAAAAATTTCACGTTCAAAAATTCTCTACAAGTGAGCGTTAAAAAAACCACTGTTACGTTAACGTTCTTAAAAGAAATGGTAAACGGTAAAATCAGTTATTGCAAAATTTAGGTCGCGTAATAACTTGTTTACAAATGAAATATATATATATATATCGGTTCAGCCATAAGTAATCATATATCTTCTTTTCTTTGTGACGTTGTTAATACATATGTATTTCTTCTGTTTCATGGATCATTCAAAAGGTGAAATTGTATATATATATATATGTATCGGTTCAGCCATAAGTAATCATATATCTTCTTTTGTTTGTGACGTTGTTAATATATATGTATTTCTTCTGTTTCATGGGTCATTTAAAAGGTGAAATCGTATATATATATATATATATATATATATATATATATATATCGGTTCAGCCATATGTAATCATATATCTTCTTTTGTTTGTGACGTTGTTAATACATATGTATTTCTTCTGTTTCATGGGTCATTCAAAAGGTGAAATGGTATATTTTTATCTGATTTACATTTCCTTATAAATTTTATCTAATTTCCATTTCTATTTCAGATATTCATTATGTTCACAGGATTAACAAAAAAGCAAAAGATTGTCGTTTTGAAGTGGTTCTGGAGGGCTGAGAGCATGACATTCGTCTAACGAGATTTTCAAAAGCATTTTCAGTGCGATCCACCCATCTATCAAGCGATTATGAGTCTGGTGAGAAAGTATGACGTGACCGGGATAGTGGAAGACTTACCGCGCTTAGGTCGGCCAACGATAGCTGAGCATCGGACTGAATTGATGGCTTCGGTTGCACGGAGTCCTCAGAAGTCATCTAAAAGGTTATCCCCGTGTCACCAACGAGCGTAAGGCATATGCTAAGGTAAGAGAACTATCGGCCGTACCATCCGCGCCTCATTCACAGCCTTAATGTTGGTGACAATAACAGGCGGGTTGAATTTTGTAAATCGTTCCTTCAGATGATCGACATAGAAGAGCTGGGCATCGGCCGAGTTTTGTGGTCTAATGAGGCGGCTTTTAAACTGAACGGCTGCATAAATCGTCGTAATTGTGGCTACTTGGCGTTTGAGTACCCTAAGGTTACAATTGATGCTCAGGTAAACCTTTCGGGCGTCTGTGTTTCGTGTACCATTTTGTCGGAAGGCATCATTTTTTTAATTTTTAATTTTTTTTTATTTTTGAGGAACAGTGACTTCTCAAAGTTATTTGAATATGTGAGAGCAGCAGCTTTTGCTGTTATTACAAGAGCAGGATAGTTCAGAGGATCTGTACTTTTAGCTGAACTGGGTCCAGCCCATTCTGCTACGATTGTTTGAGACTGGCTGGACGACAACCTGCCCGGTCGATGGATTGACAGGCGAGGACTGCTTGAGTGTCTGTCTCGTTTGCCAGATTTGAACCCTCTCAACGCTTTCCTGTTGGGCGTTCTCAGACAAAGTCTACTCAGCAAAACTCCGTAGTGTTTCTAAACTTAACAAAAATCCGAGCTGACATTGCCCAAGTGCCGTTGGAACTGTGGGCGAAAGTATGCTGCTTAGTTTTGAGATTATTAGCAAGTGCATTGATCTCCATGGAGAGCACACGGTGTTTTAATAAAGAGAACATAGGCTACCTTTTCCATATCTGGACTGAAGTCAAAAACGCTTTCGTAGCTGTATGGGTGCTAAATTATTTTCTACCCTGGACTGTTCCTTAATGTGACATACCCCCGAGGAAATACTTGCAGCTTTAATCTCTATCTCTTTACGTTCAGAGTTAACCTACACGTTCTCATAATATGCATTTCGTAATTCTGTCTTTCCTCTCTCTCTTAGAACAGTCTCACTTATTAACACTCTAACTTGTGTTGGCTTTAGGCCTTATGTTGAGTGAACTACACGTTCTCATAATATGCATTTCGTAATTCTGTCTTTCCTCTCTCTTAGAACAGTCTCTCTTAGTAACACTCTACATTGTGTGGGCTTTAGGCCTTATGTTGAGTGAACTACACGTTCTCATAATATGCATTTCGTAATTCTGTCTTTCCTCTCTCTTAGAACAGTCTCACTTAGTAACACTCTACCTTGTGTGGGCTTTAGGCCTTATGTTGAGTGAAATAACGGTAAAAAATGAACAAATATGGAATTTTGGTCCTTATAATTCGACTGTCATAAAATGGTTGATATGGAAACTCAAAAAATGTACTGACTTTCTGATTTTGCCCTCAATTAGAATATTTATTTACATGCATTTAATTTCATCTAATATTTTGCTTAAAACTTCTTTGAACGTCAATAAACATTAATATTTCATAATTCTAACCATTAATCTTTTTTGCAAGTCAATAATTGTATACTTTCTTGTATTATTTTGAAGTGCTGTTTTCATCTTCGTTGCTATAGATGTGATTATAGACAATAATTCTCTCTATTAAAATAAAGACCGTTATATATATATATATATATATATATATATATATATATATATATATATAAAGTAGTGGTTACTGATCGAAGTATATTCCGCAGTTAGATTTTCCTTTAAAAAGTGCTCAATACAAAAGCAGACCATAAATATATCTCATCTTTTAATAAAAACACTCACCACAATAGCTCATCACTTTCTGCTTATTATTGGGAATTAAAAGATACCAATAAACCCCTACCGTAAAAGGAAAATATTTAAAACATCAAGAATTTGCAGATCTTTACATGAGCGATGTTTTCTATGTTTACGGGAAAATTACAAATTATCAAATTCCCAAAACTAAACTTGCTGAATGAACTTAGCGAAGTAACTTCCATTTGTCATCATCGTCTAAAATATACCCTAAAGTATAGTTAATTTTTCTTACTCTATAATCTATCCCCAAGTATAAATTTACTGATTCTCCCATCTTCTGATAATTAATTAAATTCGGTGGCGGATAGATCACTCATTAAGTCAACTACATATGTTTGAAGAGCAGTGTATTTTTTAGACGAGACTTTCCCGTGTTTGTCACTTTTTCACTACTTTAAGAACAAAAAAATAACTTAAAGAAAATCCTTTAACCGTTTCACGATGACACGTGGTAAGTTTTCAAACTTGCTAAATGCTACATATGTATATATTCAATTTATTTAATCTCTGACATATAAAATATCTGTGTTTCAAGTCATTTCAAGTCTCTATCTCCTTTTGGCTTACAATCAAATATCTTCTATCCATCATGATCATTAATTCATTGAGACAAACCCTCTGAAATTTCTTCCTTTTATTGTTTGGATATAGTACAAACTGTATTGTTTTTAAGCTTCTATATATAATGATTACTAACAGAAAAAATATATTTCACTTCCTGACGAAGTGCTAATGAGATAGTACCGAAGTACCGAAATACAACGGCTCTTGTAATCTCGTAAACTCTGTTGTTATTATAAAGTATATAATAAAAATATTGCCATATATGTTTTATTTTTTAATCGTTTCACCCCGAGCATGGTATTCCACTGCCACAATTGAGCAGGGGGTTATATAGTAGGGAAAGTGATGAGAAAGGATAGATATAGGAAATGTCAGAAGGAGGGTGAAAGACGGGTAAGGATACCGAGAATGTGGGTTGGGTAGATGGTGAGAGTGTTTGAGAGAATACATGCAAGTTAGTGTGATAGGAGGTGTCTATTAACTTTATATTTAAATTCCTGGAGATTGTAGCTGTCGGGGAAGCAATCATGTGCAAGAGAATTCCACAGGCGGGAAGTGCGAGAAAAGAAGCTGTTGGAGTAGAATTTACGGTTACATCTTATGTGTTTCACTGTAAAAGCATGAGACCGAGTTACTAATCTAGTACCTCGTGTAAATTCGTACCTAGGCGGCACTAATGATCTAAGTTCATCGGAGCAGAAGCTGTGAAAGTATTTATAGAAGAGGCACAGGGAAGCCACGTCACGCCGGTGATAGAGTGGTTGCAGCCGGTATGCCAAGTCAGTATCGATCACATTACAGATTCTCCGTTGTATTTTGTCAAGAAGCTCGAGGAGAGTAGCAGGGGCACCCGAACAAATGTGGCAGCAGTATTCAATACACGGGCGGATGGTAGATTTATATATGTGCAGGATAGATACAGACGGGAAAAACTTCCGGGCCGTGCACAGAGAACCGACTTTCAGAGCAGCGGATTTAGCAATGGATTCGATATAGTCATTCGCCGAGAGTGTGAGGCCAAGGAGGTGTAGTGTTTTATTCTCTTGGAGGCAAGCCTGTTTCATGCTAATGGGAGGTAGTTGCGATTGTCTATGATGGTTAATTGATAGCAGCTTCCTTTTGGAAGCATTGAAATTTACGAGCCATTTCCTGCCCCAGTCCACAACGGATTGTAGGTCCTTTTCAAGCTCGGCAACGAGGCTCGCTTTGTCGCCCACACCGGGATTTTGATCGAGGCGAGAATAAATTGTGGTGTCATCGGCGTACATGCCTACTTCGGATCTAATGGCATCGAGGAGATCATTAATGTAGATCAGAAAGAGCGTGTAACCTAGGATAGAGCCTCGAGGGACGCCCGCGTTCGTATTGTAGCTTTGGGAGGCATGTCCGTTTCATAATACCTTCAATGTGCGGTTAGAGAGGAATGGCTGGATTAGGTCAAACAAATGTCCAGTTATACTATAGCTCCGCAGTTGGCATAAAAGGCCAGCATGCCAGACTCTGTCGAACGCTTTGGAGATATCCAAGGCAACGATTCGGGCTTCGCCATTCTTGTCGAGAGCCTGGTATATGTACTCGGTAATGGTCGTTAGCATATCAGCAGTAGACCCGGTGAAGCGGAAAACATACTGTTTGTTCGAGAGAAGCCTGTGGCCATGAGATGCTGAATCACCTCAGCGTTAATAATGGCTTCGAAAACTTTGCCAAAAATCGGAAGGAGGCTGATAGTGCGGTAATTAGCGGGGTCCGAGGGTTCGCCAGTATTCTTAATTATAGGAACTACAGTGAAGGATGGAGTCTGGCGCAGCCTGCAGCATAATGTGGCCTAGGGGTTACCCACCGGAGGTTCATGCAGGGACGCCCGTCCATGCCGATATTATTCAACCGTTGATCAGAGCAGCCTCTCAAGACGCTACGCAAGAGTTCGGGCTCCTAACTACCAGTCGGAAACAGCAACCAGGAAACTGCCAACCCGGTACCCTCAGAATGAAGAGACGTTGCCACCATACTCAATAACTGCAAAGAGCTTCCAGCCGAACTAACACTAAGACCGAAGGAGGAGGGAAGTGAACCGGAAACCCCTTCCTAAACTAGAAACAAGGCGATCACCTCTACTCCTGTTCAAAGAAGCGGGTGGAGTGTAAAACCGGGCGATAGTGGGTACTATCTACTCGAATTAAAAAAAAATAAATTAAAAAAAATTAAGTTTTAAATTGAAATCAGTGGAGAAAGAAAGAAAGAAAGAAAGAAAGGGCCTACAGCGCATGTTTCTATACCTAGGTTGAGAGGACGGGAGTGGGAATTCAGAAATGACCGATGCTTAATGACACAACCCTTAAAAATTCTTTCAAACAGCGACATTGCTAAGGAAAAATAAAAAAACATTTCACCATGTGTGTGTGTTTACTTCCCACCTGCCACGCTCATTAAGAAACAGCCAACAGCGAGAGAGCGTCGGCTCCGTTCATTCTCTTTACTACTAGTCAATAAACTTTACTACCAGTTATGAAATCTCTTGTTTGCTCTTTAGCAATGTCTTTTTTTTTTTGCAATAATTATGTCGTCGAGTAGTGAAGAATTTACTTTAATATCCACTCTATTATAATAAAGACCGTTGAGTGTGTATATATATAGAGAGAGAGAGGGAGAGAGAGAGAGAGAGATAGAGAGAGAGGGGGGAGAGAGAGATACAGTACTGTGTAAAAGTATTAGGACAAGAGCTATTTTTTCTTTTATGAAGCATCAAAATAAAGTTTAAAATCACCCCTGTCTTAACACTTTTGCACACTACCAAAATGTGCAAAAGTATTAGGACAGGAGTGATTTTCCTAAAAGCCTCACTGAAATTCAAATACATGGTGAAAAACCAAGTAAATTGCTAATATATATTGATTATTTAAAACTAGGTGTAAAAGAAATGTATTAAAAAGAAGTTATATTTAATTTTTCCAATTTTCTATTAAACAAGTTATTTTGAAACTACTCATTATTCTATTATCCTTGGATATGACTGACCTTTTCGTATTCCCTCCTCTCGAAATGAGCTGTAAATAGTGTCAACATAGTTTAAAGGTTCCTTTCTAAACTTTATTTTGATAATAGCTTGTGATGTCAATGCCTGACAGAATGAAAGCCTTGATCAAAGCAAAACGGCATTATACTAAATATTAAAGTTATTTTGTAACAAGTACTTTTTTCTTGTTAAAACATTTGTTGAGTAAATCAAATAAAATTACTTTAATTAAATTATTTTCTGTCAATATGCCTCATAAAAGATAAAATAGTTCTTGTCCTAATATTTTGCACAATACTGTATATATATATATATATATATATATATATATATATATATATATATATATATATATATATCCGCTCTTATTACATTCAGGTGCGATACTTGTGATGAAACAGCTAAATAATTCTTACAACTATTTTTCCATCATTTTGCCATCATTTTGCCATCATTCTTACAACTATTTTGCCATATTTTTTTACAAGAATATTGACAATTGCTTATCTCAGCAATTAAATGCTAAAACACTGTAAGCATTGTCATTTCAAAATTGAGATCACTGTTTGGAGACACCCTATATAGGAAAATGAAAAAATATAAAGAAAATTATATTTTTTAAATTCATTAAATTAATTTAGAAACGTTTACTAAAATTTCAGACGCGATCGTAACTTTTGCTTTACCCTGTATAAAGTTCGATATTTACTCAATTCTATTTGGACAAAACTCTGAAACGAAGATTTTTAAAAAATCCTTAGAATAATTTGTCAAATATTCTCAGACAAATCAAGAGATGATTACTAAAGAAATTATTTTAAAAAATAATTTGATACATCAAGACCAGCACGTATTTTTTTTAAAAGGATCATGTAGAATCTTAACAGTTTTTCCCAGAAGTGAATTGCAGATGCATGAAATTAAAATAAACAAGGTAAGTCTAGCGTTCAGAATAAAAGTTGACATTAAATGATGCAATACCAATATAAAAGCCAGACCTCAACGGACAAACCGAATTAAAAAAAAATAAACTAACGCACACAATATCATAAAATATAAGAACAATAATGAAAATAAATAATACATAAAAATACTCTCACAAAGAAATCATCAGTCTATTGAATTGATATATTTGGTATAATGGAAATCAATTTCGAGTTAACAATCACAACACACCCCAGGTGGAATAATTACACCGAATCAATAGCTAAATCCGCTGCTAAGACGGTCGGTTCTCTATGTAGGACCAGGAAGTTTTTCCCGTTTGAAACTGTTTTGCACATGTATAAATCTACCATCCACGCTTACATTGAATACTGCTGCCATATCTGGTCGAGTGCCCCTGTTATCCATCTAGGGGTCCTTGACAAAATCAAACGGAGAATCTGTAATGTGGTAGATCCCGTCCTGGCAGCTCGGATACAGTCACTTTCTCACCGACGCAATGTGGCTTCCCTGTGTCTCTTCCACAAGTACTTTAACGGCTTCTGCCTCGATGAACTTAGCTCTCTGGTTCCTCGTAAGCGTGAGTTTACTCGAGCCAATAATATGTAAATGCAAATTCTACACCACCAGCTTCTTTTCTCGCACTTCCCGCTCGTGGAACTTTCTTCCGCTTACTTGCTTCCCCAATAGCTACAATCTTCAGGAGTTTAAATGTAAAGTCAATAGTCATCTTCTATCTGGCTAATTTGCACCCTCCTCTCTCACTCTCTCTTTCTCTCTCATGCTCCTTTCTCCGTCCCCTCCACTCTCAGTATCTTCACCTTTCTCTTATCCACTTCCAGACACACCCTATAACCTGTCACTCTTTCTCATAACTTTCCTGTCATTCTTTTTCATAACTTTCCTCCTATGTAGCCCCCTGCGCACCAGTGGCAGTAGAATGCCTTGCTTGAGCCGATATATATATATAGTTATCCGCAGACAGATCTGTTTCGCTGTATCACAGCTCATCAGTACGGTTACACTCCGGTTGCTTTAAACCTAGAATTGAAATCCGACCGAATTGGCATGAGTCGGAGATTCTACCTCTGAACTATGGGCGTTCCGTAGAAAAAGGCAAACTTTTTAGCGTGTATATTGTCATTATACCCGCCCAATAGCCAGAGTGCTCTAATCCATTACTGAATGAGCGATGCGTACATGCCAGAGTAGCTACTGTTTTTCAAAGTCTACCATTCTTCCAGAGTGCTCAATCAGGGTGTGAGAGCATAATATAAACCGGTTTCTATAGAAAGTGATTTTTATACCTTCCGAAAATATAGCGACAGTAAAAGAAATTTACTTATTTTAAATTTTTTCTTTTACTGTTTTCAGTGCTTTCATATCTGCATATATTCCAAGTAGATGTTAGATTTCTTATGCAATCATACTTGACACAAAGTGAATATACAGATTGGTAATATGCCAATACTAGAGCATTGTATTGTTATGAATAGTAAGCTTCTCTGATTTAAATCGTCGACACTCACTAAAGGACCCATACTCTCGCTGTGCTGAGAAACATCACTACGCGAATACTAGTGAACACTAGAAATTAAAAATGAGGCCATTTTTTTTTATTTCAGTTCTGTGATGCAATGAAATAAGTATTTTGAAAATTGTATTGAAATTCAATTAGGTGAATATCCAGAATTTACCATCCTGGGTATGACGATAAACTACATCCGGTAGCAAGGCCTCTGATCAGTTTTTCAAAAGCGTAAAACCACCTCTTAATTGTTATTGTTTCAAGGTCTTCCCTGAACCAGGGTAGTACTACGCGTTATGGTCTCACTTATAAGCAAATAGTTAACCTCCAAAATGTGGTGAAAACAAGACGAAAGTATAAAAATGTATTTTCATTGTAAAAAGTCCAGTAACACATTTTTTTGGAAAAAATAAAAGATATTACTAGCAATACATTTTTTTGATAAAAATATTGCCAGCAACACATTAAAACTGTTACCAGTAATAAATTAAAAAAAAAAATTACCTGCAATACCTCTGTTAAAAAATTATCAGCAATGCATTTTAAAAAATTACTAGAAATAGCTTTGTAAAAAAGTATTACCAGCGATACATTCAAAAAAATTATTGTCAACAATATATTTTTGAAAAAAAGTGACCAGAATTAATTTGTGAAAAAAATATTACCAGCAATACAATAATATGTGTGTATATATATATATATATATATATATATATATATATATATATATATGTTCCCGAACAAAAAATTAATTACTGAATGAAAGAACAGAAATTATGACTAAGTGTAACCATACCACAAAATACCTATTATGTTAATACAACCATGGATGAAAACGTTACAATTTAGAAAATTGCGCGTTCAAAAAATCCTCGTGGCGTGAGCTTTCAAAAAAATCCCCGTATCGTGAGCGTTCTTAAAAAAACCCCAGTAAAATCAGTTATTGCAAATCGCTTCAAGAAACCACATGGTAGAAACTTAAGTCGTTTAATAACTCGTTTACAAAGGAAGAATATATATATATATATATATATATATATATATATATATATATATGGATCTTGATATGCAAAGTAACAGGTTTATTCGCCTAAAGAGATTCAACTATAGACTCGAAACACGTGTATCGACACAAATATCATTATGGACATTTAATATATCATACAAAAAAATAAATAATAATAATAATAATAATAATAATAATAATAATAATAATAATAATAATAATGATAACAATAAATCTAGACTTTAAACAATATTACATAGACAGAGTGGACCAGTAACAAACAAAGCAATTTTTAATTTGAAGAATATAAAAACAGACACTAAAATAAATTATTGGGGCATTAACATTAATATTTGATTAAAATAGAGATCAGCATTATTAATCGACTATTAGATTCCTTTTACTTTATTTTTATTACGAATTTTAAATTTTTAGTTTAACAAAAAGATTAGATTTAGGATATAAAATTATTTGGATAGTAAACGGGAGTATATATATATATAATAATATTTATTAATAAATTATAACATTGATATGTTATAATATCACTACAAATGTAGCTATTTTGTTTCGACACTTTTTGTGTCTTTTCAAGTGATGTTGTTATTTCGAAATGAATCTATATATATATATATATATTACCAACAATACATTTGTGAAAAAAAAAGTATTGCCAACAATACGTTTTTGGAAAAAAGTAATAACCAGCAAGTTATTTCTGAAAAAAAAAAAAACAATTGTCAGGGATACATCAGAAAATGTTTTGTTTATGACTGAAAAATCATGGGTCCTGTGTCCATTGTAAACAGAAAAGTCCAACTGAGTAATGGCCAAGGGTGTAGAGGCCAGAAATTTCGTTATTAGGTCGCGGGATACGACAACAAATTTACCTATCTTTACTATATTGTACAATACACACACACACACACACACACACACACACACACACACACACACACACACACACAATTACTGCTACAGCCACCAGCTTAAGCTGCTACTGCTACGCTAATGCTATAGGCTATCTCCTCCTACTTTATCACTCTGTACTACCCTTTCGTTTGGCAAAGGTGAGAGAAAGGCTGAGGAGAGTAGCGTTTATAAAAAGATAGATGGGGAAGGAAGAGCTCGTGTAGAGAGTAAGTGTGTTATCTTTCTTCAGTGGCGTAACGGACGGAGGAACTAAGTAACTAAGTAACTAAGTAACTAACTAAAGAAGGGACAAGCAGAATTATTTTATGATAATCAGTTGATATGTCACTAAACAAACAAACCAATATTTTCAACTCGTGTAATGTCCATTAAACCACCTAGGAAATCTGCGGCATTTATACCCAATATACCCGGGGCTCAGTTCCAAATTTTAATCATTTGAAGAAGGCCGGAGCGTACAACCACCGAAATGTCGTGAATAGGGCAAAAAAGATGAGGACAACAGTCCGAACAATGTCAAGATTACAACAATTTAGTTTAGTGCGTTGTGGCGCAGTGGATATTAGATCGGAACGAGAAATCGGGTAGCCGAGTTCGAATTCCAGCTGAATTCATTGCTTTCACTTACGCGCAAATACCCTTGGGAAAGGTATTAATCCGTCTCTTCCCTCCAGTTATGGGTTAAATAACAGGACAGATTGGGTTCTATAGCCTTGGCCGGCAACCAGTTTACCGCAGAAAGCAATGGCAACCTAATGCGGGATAATATTCTGCCTAGCCAGTCATGTCTCTTTCGAGACATGATCACCCAAGCGTGTATCACGTATGGCATTTAACTGACTGAATTCTATTATAATTGTCCTCGTTCCTCACTTCGTTAGTTCGCACTATTATTGCGTCTTGCCAATAACTCATAAATAACGGACTATTCCGTTTTGATCGAGTGGAAAGTGGGGGAAAAGGTACTACTTGATTTCAATGAAAAAATGAATGAAAGAAGGAAAAACAGAAGTTTTTAAAGGCTGTTTCAATAAAATCTAAGAAAAGTTTTCAATTTAGAATATTTTCATTCGTACTCACTCCTAAAGAGACAAGAAACATAATTATTTATGATTATTATTGTAATATTTTCTTAGAGTTACATTATTTACATTATCCGGGGTGTTGCCCTCATCTTTATTGCGTTCAGGCAACAGTCCGAACAATGTAAATATTGGTAAAGTTGTTCAGCAAATATTTAACTATGCGATGAAGGAATTTCTGCGTATAATTTCTTGTAGAACTGGCCATTAACTTCTTTTTCTATGTGCTCTGTCCCTTCAGGACGTAGGCGATCATGGCTTTCCATGTCTCCCTATCCCTGGTGGCTCTTAGCACGCTTTCTCCTGTTGCACCATGCAACCCTCCTTCAAATATGTTATCCGTTGCTTTCCTGTCTCTTTATCCCTCTACCTGGCCTTTTAGTATCAGGTTCTCCAAGCCCTCTTTCCTCATTGCATGTCCCAGGAACTTCAGTTGTCTCTTTCTGATGCTCAGTATTAATTTCTTTTTAGTTTCCATCATTTACAAAATCAATAATCAACTTAAGAATAATGATTCATCCAAAAATTAAATATAGAAAAACTGTGAAATTTTCACAATTTCTACAATGTATAATTTTATGAGATGGAATTTTATAGGATAATAGAGTTTGACACTTATCCGCAAGCATAGATAACTTGTTCAAAACTAACATATCATGATTAACAATTTCTAAGATAATGTCAAGTATCAAGCAGAGACTCGAAGGAACAGAAATGTGGTTCTACAGAAGGATTCTGAGGATGCCATTGAAACAGTATGTTAGTAACGACAAGGTTTTGGAGAGAATGCAAACGAAAAGAAACTTACACTTAGTATTATGAAGAGATCATGGCTTCTGGGACACGTAATGAGGAAAGAGGGATTGGAGAATCGAATTCCCACAGGACGGATAGCAAAAAAAAAAAAAAGAGACAGGGGAAAGCAGCGCGAGACATACATTATGAACTGGAGCAAGTGGATAGCCGAATGGGGTTTAGAAGAGATACCAAGAGGAGAAATATTAAGCGCGACATGGGATAGGGGCAAGGGGAAGTTCATGATCGCCTACGGGCTGAAGTGACGCGGCAAATATAAAAGACCTTAAAGGTCAGCATTTTGATTATTATTTTTTTTTTTTAGTTACATGTGTTATCTACTTTAGTTGTTGCTGCTGTGGGAAGTTTTCTAGTGGTGTGGTTTTTGTTATTTGCTAAATTTATTTGTGTGCTTCTGTAGCACATGCCCATAAGAACTGAGCAAGTTTTGTCTTCTTTAAAACCTAATGCATTCATTGGGTTGAAGCCATTTTGAATCATTGGTTAGCGAAAATAGTCGTATTTTAGTGAATAGATTTGGCATTTCTAAACTATTTGGTTTCGGGTGCTAAGACAGGAAATCTGTTATTAGATAGAAGGGATTTAATATTTAGTTTAATGTTTTCTTACAAACATAAAGGATAATTAAAGTTGCGCCGTCCTAAATGATTTTATCTCGTGAATCTATCTGACATATTTAGAAGTCTGCTATTCGTTCATATTTTGAATATTGCTGCCGCATATGATCCGATACTTCTGACATACATTAAGAGATTCTTGATAAATTACAAAGAAAGCAAAATGTTATTAGTCCTGACACGGCATCTCGTCTTCAGTCACTTTAGCATGGCTGTAATGTAACCTCTTCTCTCTAAAAAAATCGTATGATATTTGTTTTAACGAACACTTTGGTATGTTATCTATACTTTTAAAATTTAACCACAGTACTAAATTGGCAACACGATCTCATCGTTTTACGCTTGAATTGGTTAGATGAACCTTAAGTTCTATGCTAAAAGTTTCTTCTCTCGCACATTTCGCTTGTAGAAATCTCTCGGATTTCCAGCCATTTTTGATAATGAAAAATTTAAACATGCTTCTGCCATACATTCAGAGATTCCTGATAAATTCTAAAGAAGAAACCAAAATGTTATTAGCCCTGACCTGTTATATCGGTTTCAGTCAATTTACCATCGCCGTAATGTATCGTCTTCTCTCTAAATAATGTTATGATAATAGTGTTTTTTTTTCTTTTTTTAAACTTTTCACCCCAAGCAAGGCATTCCACTGCCCCTATTGCGCAGGGGGTTACTTAGGGGAAAGTGCTGAGAAAGAGTGATTAGTTATAGGAAATGTCGCAAGGAGGGTGGTAGACGGATGAGGCTACCGAGGATGGTGTTGCGTAGATGGGTAGAATGTCTGAGGGAATGGATGCGAGTTAGTGTGATAGATGTCTATTGACCTTACATTTAAATTCCTGGAGATTGTAGCAGTCAGGGAAGCAAGGGAATTCTACAGGCGGAAAGTGCAAGAAAAGGAGCTGTTAGAGTAGAAATTAGGTTAGATTTAATCTGTTTCCCTGTAAAAGGGTGGGACCTAGTTGCTAATCTAGTATCTCTTACAAATTCATACCTAGGGGGCATCAGTGAACTAAGTTCATCGGAGCAAAAGCCGTGAAAGTATTTATAGAAGAGGCACAGGGAAGCCACAGCACGCCGGTGAGAGAATGACTGCAGCCGGGCTGCCAAGTGGGTATCAATCACATTACAGATTCTCCGTTGGATTTTGTCAAGGTAGGGGCACCGAATCAGATTTGGCAGCAGTATTCAATACGCGGGCAGATGGTAGATTTATAGATATTCAGGATGGACTCAGGCGGGAAAAAATTCCGGGCCCAGCACAGAGAACCAATTTTCATAGCAGCGGATTTAGCAATGGATTCGATATAGTCATTCCACTTGAGGTCCGCTGAGAGTGTGAGGCCAAGGTGGCGTACCGTTTTACTTTCATGTAGGTAGGCCTGTTTCATGCTAATGGGAGATAGGAGCGATATTCTATGATGGTTAATTGATAGCAGCTTCGTTTTGGAAGCATTAAAATTTACGATCCATTTCTTACCCCAGTCCACAACGGATTGGAGGGCCTTCTCAAGCTCAGCAGCGAGGTTCGCTTTATCGCTCACACCGTATTTTTGATCGAGGCGAGAGTAAGCAGTGGTGTCATCGGCGTACATGCCTACTTGGGATCTTATAGCATTGGGGAGATCGTTAAAAGAGTGTAGGACCTAGGATAGAGCCTTGAGGGACACCCGCGTTCGTATGGTAGTTTTAGGAGGCATGTCCATTTGATACTACCTTGAATGTGAGATTAGAGAGGATCGACTGGATTAGGTCAAACAAGTGTCCAGTTATACCATAGCTCCGCAGTTTGCGTAGTAGGCCAGCATGCCAGAATGAACACTTTGCTATGTTATTCAGACTTTATGAATTTAACCACAGTAGTAGATTGGCAACACGATCTCATCGTTTTTAAATTTTAATTGGCTAGATAACACCTTAAGTTCTATGCTAATAGTTTCTTCTCTCGTACTTTTCGCTAGTAGAAATCTCTTTCGACTCTTGGTTTTCCAGCCATCTTTGATATTGAAAAAATTATAACATTATCTCCTGACTTCTTGATTCCATTTCTTTTAGTGATATTGCTCCTTAGTAATGATTCGCTTTTTTTTTTTTTTTCACACTCAGTATATCCTTGTGTCTTAGTGGGCTTACTGTCTTCCTTGACGTGAAATGATTAAAAAGAGACAACTTCAAATAAGAAATTTTAAAATATAAATATAGGTCTTTAATGTATTCATTTAAACAAAATAATTTTCTCAATCGATAATAGTATTGTAGGTTACAGTCAGTTAAGTGCCATACGTGAAACACGCTTGGGCGATCATGTCTCGAAAGAGACATGACTGACTGGACAGAAGATTATCCCGCAGTAGGTTGCCATTGCTTTCTGCGGTAGACTGGTTGCCAAATAAGGCTATAGAACCCAATCTGTCCTGTTATTTAACCCATAACTGGAGGGAAGAGACGGATTAATACCTTTCCCAAGGGTATTTGCGCGTAAGTGAATGCAATGAATTCAACTGGAATTCGAACTCGGCTCCCCGATTCTCGTTCCGAGCCGATATCCACTGGACCACAACGCACATTGGTTTATTAATTTAAAGATACGGTAATGGTGAGTTCAAATCCTGATAATTAACCTAGTAAAGTTGCGATTCGATAAGAAATGTCTCTGTGACTCACACTTTAAAAATTAGATTAATATTATATATTTTATTTTCCAAATTATAGCCACTGATTTTATAAAGGTACCGCGTGTAAAAAAGCATTAATCTGACGGATATTGTTCTATGATTCAGCGCCAAAGATGATCAAGTGATTTTTTTTTTAACGATTTATTTACTTCTGCAGGTCATTTACAAACAGAAAGTATTTCAGTTTGTCAGAATTTTTTGTTGTAAGAATTATATCACCCTGTATATCTTGTTCTTTTCCTTGCTCAATATCTTCGCAACTGTCTTCACATCTCTGTTCCAATCCTTCTCTTGCTTTTTCTCTAACACCCCCTGTAACTGTTTCGGCTTTCTTTTTGCTCTCCGACTATCTAAACTTTTAATCTTATGTAGCACCCTGTGTATCAGTGGTGGTACCGTCTTTCTTGAGGTGAAACGATTAAAAAAATATACTGATTTACAGATACAGATTCTACTAATTAACCCGTAGCTGAGGTAGAAGGTGTGATTTAATCTTTTTTCTTATTTTATATGCCCTGTTCTTTTGGGACGTAGACGATCATGGCTTTCAATATCTCCCTATCCCTGGTGGGTCTTAGCACGCTTTCCCTTGTTGCACCATGCAACCCTCGTTCCATCATCCACCTGATCAGGCCCTTCAAATATGTTATCCGCTGTTTTCCTCTGTCTCTTTGTCCTTCTATCTGGCCTGTTAGTAACAGGTTCTCCAAGCCCCACTTCCTCACTGCATGTACCAGTTGTCTCTTCCTGATGATCGGTATTTTTTTTTATATACATATTACATATATATAATGCTAATACATATACATATACATATAACATATATAAAGGCTAATACATATACATATTACATATATATAAGGCTAATACATATACATATACATATTACATATATATAATGCTAATACATATACATATACATATTACATATATATAATGCTAATACATATATATAATGCTAATACATATACATATTACATATATATAATGCTAATACATATACATATACATATTCCATATATATAATGCTAATACATATACATATATATTACATATATATAATGCTAATACATATATGTAATGCTAATACAAATACATATTACATATATATAATGCTAATACAAATACACATTACATATATAAAATGCTAGTACATATACATATACATATTACATATATATAATGCTAATACATACACATATACATATTACATATATATAATGCTAATACATATATATAATGCTAATACATATACATATTACATATATAAAATGCTAATATATATACATATACTTATTACATATATATAATGCTAATACATATACATATACATATTACATATATATAATGCTAATACATATATATAATGCTAATACATATACATATTACATATATAAAATGCTAATATATATACATATACTTATTACATATATATAATGCTAATACATATACATATACATATTACATATATATAATGCTAATACATATACATATACATATTCCATATATATAATGCTAATACATATACATATATATTACATATATATAATGCTAATACATATATGTAATGCTAATACAAATACATATTACATATATATAATGCTAATACAAATACACATTACATATATAAAATGCTAGTACATATACATATACATATTACATATATATAATGCTAATACATACACATATACATATTACATATATATAATGCTAATACATATATATAATGCTAATACATATACATATTACATATATAAAATGCTAATATATATGCATATACTTATTACATATATATAATGCTAATACATATACATATACATATTACATATATATAATGCTAATACATATATATAATGCTAATACATATACATATTACATATATAAAATGCTAATATATATACATATACTTATTACATATATATAATGCTAATACATATACATATACATATTACATATATATAATGCTAATACATATACATATTACATATATAAAATGCTAATATATATACATATACTTATTACATATATATAATGCTAATACATATACATATACTTATTACATATATATAATGCCAATACATATACAATCTAAACTTTTTTTTTTTAAATATATCACCCCAAGCAAGGCGGTGACGCCACTGATGCGCATGGGGCTACTTAAGAGTAGAATGATTGGAAAAGAGAAAGCCGGGAACCACATCCTAAACAAGAAACAAGGGATGAGCCTCTTCACTTGTTCAAAAGACGTGGGTGGAGTGTGAACCGGGCGATAGTTAAGTCTACTCCAATTGATTAATTTCCTTTTAGTTTCCATCTTTTCCAAAACTTCGTCATTGCTCACATGCTCGGTCCATGATATCCGAAGCATCCTTCTGTAGAACCATATTTCAGCTGCTTTAAGTTTTTCCTTCATCTTCGAAGATATTGTCCAACATTCACTGCCATATTGAAGAACCGACATCACATAGCAACACAGTACTCTCCTCTTTGTTTCTAGTGAAACTGTCCTATTTCTTAATACTTTACCCAACTTCTCAAATGCTTCCTTTGCCATGCTAATTCACCTTCGGATCTCAGTGTCACACTTTCTGTCTTCTGTTAGAACACTTCCTAGGTATTAAAGTTTTTGTACCTGCTTGATTTTAGAGTCCCTCACCTTTATTTTGGCACTTTGGGCTACCCTCTTTGCTGATGACTATGCATTCGGTTTTCTTGCAGTCTATTTGTAGTCCTTTTTTGTCACTCTCTTCAGTTAACTTCTCTAGAAGGTCCTTTCTCAAAGATATATGCGCATAGAGGGACATAATATAACTGACTGGAATTGGAACACAATTATCATATTTTCCAATCCAAACTGTTATTTATTAAACCATCAGAACAATGTAAACTTACCTGTTTTTCCCAAGCTTTCACGCATCTAGATACTGACCAAGATCAATGTTACTTAATTTTGATAATCGTACGGGAACAGTTATTTCAACGTGATATAATCGTAAGCATGATTAATAGAAGAGAGTTTAATTGCTACAGATCGTTATACATTAAGTTTATATTCCAGAGTAGATATCAGAATATTCCAATGGATTCTGTAACTTTGGAGTTGCGATAAATGATATTATTGTCAAAAGGTGTTGAACTGTTGATTTTGCTTCAAAGTTTTGTTTTTTTTTCTAATAGTTTCACCTCACGCAAGGAAGTACCGCCACTGATGTGTAGGAGGCTACATAAGAAAGTTAAAATTTGAGACAGCAGGAGAGTGAAGACAAAGACGAACCAGCTACAGGGGGTGAAAGAGAAAGGGCAAGATAAGGATGTGAACACAGGAGTGAAGATAGTTGCAATGGTAGAGAAAAAGGAAAGAACAAGATACACATGGAGATGTAAAAAGGACTGAAGTCCAGTGGATAAGAGATGGGGATTGCCATTGCATTTAAACTCCTGGAAGTTGTATCCGTCAGAAAAGCAAGTCTATGGAAGAGAGTTCCACAAGGGGGAAGCGCGAGAAAAGAAGCCAATGGAGTAGAATTGTCGCTTGCATCTGGTTGATCTAACTGTAAAAGGGTGGGACCTTGTTGCCAGTCTGATTGCCAGTCTGATTGCCCGAGTAAATTCTTGTTGAGGGGGCACCAGTGACCTAAGATCATCAGAGCAGAAGCCATGAAAATATTTATAGAAGAGACAGAGGGTAGCCACATCCTGCCTATGAGAAATTTGCTGGAGTCAAGTTGAAAGGTTGGGACCAATCACATTACAGATTCTCCTTTGGAGCTTGTCGAGAATACTGAGACAAACAGCAGGGGTGCCTGACGAGATATGACAACAGTATAGAAGAGAAAGCTGAAATTTCTAAGGTACATAAGAAGGGCTCGGATTCTGATACTCACAGAACAGATTAAAGTCAAGAAGAACAGAGCAAAAGAATGGATAACGTACTTAGTGAGCTTGAGTTAATGGATAGCAGAACAAGGTTTAGGTGAAAAAACAAAATGAGAAAATCTATGAAGAGTTACGAAAATGATTTTGAATATGTAGGTATATGGGTAGATGCGTAAAGGTGCTTGCTTCGATATACCTTGTGAAAAGCTGTCAAAATGACAGAACGGCAGATTTCATTTTGATCGGACCGAACAATCCCATCCTTTTCTTATATTGATATGATAAAAATATAGTTTCAAGGTATGTTATATTTAGCATTATAGCTCAAACGAAAGAGAGAGCTTATGTAAGTATAACAGTTGACGTTAAGGTCAACACTAGCAGCGACATTCTGTTTCATCCTCAAACGCAGTGTTCAGGTCTGACAGGCACTTATATATCAATGGCACTTGTATATATATATATATATATATATATATATATATATATATATATATAGTGTATTGAGGCAGCAAATAATTTTCTAAACATATACTGTTAAATATAAGAGACAATAAATGTCTGTTATGTTTAATCATGAGCCGTTCTAAACATCGTATTTTGGCTTTAATTTTAGTTGAAAATAAAGACAAAAATTCTCCAACATTTGGATAATTTTTTATTAATTTGGTTCTAAGCTTTCAGCTCACATGAGCCATTTTCAGAGAGGTTATAAGGACGTTAACACAAAAACATCCACCATCAGCGACGATTTTATCTTGTGTTGACATAAAACTCCGCTAAGCAACGGCAACAGTTACCAAAAATAGCAAACGCAGTTCGCAAATTTGTAAGGCGGTTTTATGACGTTACACCGGGTGAGAGCTCAAAATGATAATAGAACCATATATTTAAATGCAAGTAATGTGTTATGACCAGATTTAAACGTGATTTTATTAAATGTGGGTTGTTTGGTTTTAATGAAGATGGCCTCCAATATCTGAAGGTTCTTTTACTGTGTGTGTGAGTAAGGATTATTGTATTGTTGACTAAAATCTGTCTGATATTACCTACATGGTTATGTTTTTCTGAGAAATGTTGTTTAATTGTACTCTGATCTGAAAGGTGACAGATGTTGGAGAATTTTTGCCTTTATTTTCAACTGAAATTATATCCAAAATACGATGTTTAGAACAGCTCATGATTAAACATAATAGACATTCATTGTTTCTTATATTTTACAGTATCTATTTAGAAATATATATATATATATATATATATATATATATATATATATATATATATATACTTACTGCTATGCTTAGTTATATAGAAACAACAACATGGTAGTGTCGGCTCAATTAATTTATTTTACTACCAGTTATTAGACTTTAATACAAGTTATGAAAGCTCTTGCCTTGCGTTTGCCCCTTAACATTGCTTAATATTTTATCTTCAATAATTATGCCATCGAAGAATATATCTATATATTCTCCATTATATCAAAGACCGTTTTATATATATATATATATATATATATATATATGACACATTCATTCAAGTGTCAAAAAGTTGACTGGCGAAATTAATTAAATGAAAATTAATTAAATAATAATTAATTAAATCATTATAATAATTATTTTATTAAACCATTATGAAAATAAGTTCATTCTGGATATCCAACATTTTTAAGAACCAGGTGCAGTAAACCGAGGTCATTAAGTATAAAGATATCCAGACCCAAGCAAAAGGCTGACCTATAAACTGTCACTAAAACAAAACACTCTGCAGGTGTCATGGCATGTTAAAAATTACTTCAATTTCAAAATATAAACATATTTTGAGCGTGGCAAACAGGTGGGTTGCTTCACCCGGTGATTAAGTGCAAGTATGGCACAAGGTAATAAATAATTGATCAACCAACCACAAGGCCTGCTTCTTGTTAGCCCACCCCGATGACTGCGACTAATTGGTTGATTATCTAAACCAATCAGAGGCAACCCAGTGGGGTTGTTACGACGATAGCCATAGGCCGGTGATCCCTATTGGCTGACCAATCAGGAGCTAATTATTCGGGATTCGGGCCCATAAATAGAGAACACCCAAAGCAATAAAGTCGAGTCGGTCATTCTTCGCTGCCCAGAACCGAATCCGTTGCCACTGCATACTCCATCAATGACACTGTCTAATTGCAGTTAAGATTTCTTCGAGTTAAAGAAACTTTTCCGCCAGTCAACTACATTCACCTCTCACTTCGCAGTGTTAGTTTTAACTTGATAAGAAATTATTGTATACCAGTGTAAATAAATGTTTGTTACTGCTTATAACAAACGCTTTTCTTCATTTCTTTGATGGTGTGGCAACTATTCTTCTACTCCGACGCCAAATTCAACACTCCATCGACTGAATTGTATTCATCCCCGCTTTCGAGGATCTTAAGAAACAACGTGGGCGCGGAAGGGATCAGAGAACATCGAGTCTGGAACATGTGGTAATCACGAAACCATCGGCCAACCCGGTATCGTGAAGATATAGTCCTATATATATATATATATATATATATATATATATATATATATATATATATGAGTTGAATATATGGATAGGAATCCGACAAGATGAATAGAATAAATAAAGAACAACTAGAAAAAAAGTGTCTTTAATATAACATGTTTCACTTATAACAAGCTTCTTTTGAGATTTAATAAGGACAAATGATTTTAAAATCATTAATTTTACATTTTTTAGTAATTTATTATTACATTGAAAGATTGTAACCGTTAATATTTTTATGATAATTTATATATATGTTTCTTATTTATATATTATTACTAAATTATGTTATTATAATAATTTTAATACGTTTTTTTTATTTCAATGAAAGATATTAACCGCTAACGTTATTTAGTAATTTATTATTATTTCATTAAAAGATTCTGTTAACATTATATAATACGCTAAAGTCTGCCTTCCTATACCGAGCGTCCATAGCTGAAAGGTAGAATCGCCGACTGATGTCAATTTGATCGTGTTTGAATCCTAGCTAGAAGCAATCGGATGTCTAACCATACTGATGAGCTGTGATACAGCGAAACAGATCTCTCTGCGTATGACTCTATATATATTTATATTTAGTGTATCGAGGCAGCAAATAATTTTCTAAATATATACTGATAAAAATATAAGAGAAAATGAATGTCTATTATGTTTAATCATGAGCTGTTCTGAACGTCGTATTTTGGCTTTAATTTCAGTTGAAAATAATGACAAAAATTCTCCAACATTTGGATAATTTTTTATTAATTTACTTCTAAGCTTTCGGCTCACATGAGCCATCTTCGGAGAGGTTATTAAGCCGGTAATACAGTAACCTCCACCATCACCGACGATTTTATTTTGTGTTGACATAAAACTCCGCTAGGCAACGGCAATAGTTACCAAAAATAACAAACGCAGTTCGCAAATTTGCAATGCGGTTCTATGACGCCACACCGCGTGATAGCGCGAAATGACAACAGAACCATGTATTCAAATGCAATGTAACGTGTTATGACCGGAATGTTGGAGAATTTTTGTCTTTATTTTCAACTGAAATTAAAGCCAAAATACGACGTTTAGAACGGCTCATGATTAAACTTAATAGACATTTATTGTCTTTTATATTTAACAGTATATGTTTAGAAAATATATATATATATCATTCAGTGAAATGAATTAGATCGCTCTAGCTATTGGGCGCGTATAATGATATGCGATAAAAAGTCTTCTTACTTCCACCGAACGCCCATAGCCCAGGGGTAGAGTCACCGACTGACGCCATTTCGGTTGGGTTTCAATCCTGGGTAAAAAGCAATCGGAGTCTAACCGTACTGATGAGCTGTGATACGGCAAAGCAGATCTGTCTGCGGATGACAATATATATATTTTGTTTTTCTTTAACCCGAAAAGGAAGAGTAGGAAGGTAAATTCCAAGAACCTGATCCTAATCAATATTAATTTCTGTCACGTTGTGTTTTTCTCTTTATGGTTAGGTTATGACAACTTCTACCTTTTCCCATCAAGGAAAGGTGATAAGATCGTTTGGGAAATTGAAGAGTCGTGTTCGAATTCCAGTCTGATTTGTTACATTCACTTATGGTTAAATATCATTGGAAAAGGCATGAATCCACATTCTCTTCTCCGTTGTATATTAAAATATAAGTTGTGTTCGTGGAAAATAATAAGAAATAGTTACTGCAATATTATTTCGGTAAAAAATAAATTCCATTTTACATAATACACAAAGAGTTGATCTTCTTATATTCGCTGTGTCCCTTCAGATGGAAGGCGATCATGTCCTTTCACATATCCCTATACATTATACCTCCTAACATTCCATTTCTTTTTACCCCTCCCAAACCCTGATCTGCCATCTTTCTGCTCAAGTCTATCAAGTATGGTACGCATTGCTTTCCCCCGTTTCTCCATCCCTCTATCCGTCTCGTGAGTAACAGATTTTCCAAGCCTTTTTTCTCATCTGACAGCTGAAGTTTCTGGATCATATGTCCTAGAAAATTCAGCTGTCACTTCCTATCAGTTCCCTTTTTCCGGCCATCCTATCAAGAACCTTATCGTTGCTCACATGTTCGGTCCATGGTATACTCAGCATATTTTTGTAGAACCGCATTTTAGTTGCTTCTAGTCTCTCCTTCATCTTTTATGGGGTCGTTCAGTATTCGCTGCCATATTGAACAGAGAAGGTGTAACAGATAGCAAATTCGGAATAAAATAAGTATTCATACGTAAATAATATACTTATCTAGCAAACAACCTGTTCTGTCGTATAAACTCTTTGCATTGTCTTATATTATATATATAATAACCTGCACATACATCAAGGATTTATCTGCTTGCTAATGATATAGTAATCGTTTGCACAGTATTACTGCATATTATTAGGAATTAAGCGAACGGAGGCGAGAGAAGAACCTGCGTCAAGGAGAACCAAACAGAAAATGGAGTGCGGATTTCTATTTATTATTATTATTATTATTATTATTATTATTATTGTTGTTGTTGTCGTCTTTCTATTCGATTTCCTTGCCTTTCTTTTGTCGGTTGTAACAAAATCGTTTGATGCGACATCATCAAAGAACTATTACCTCACCAGGCCCACTCATACGCGGGGCTAATTGAGCAGGAATTCCAATTTCTGTCACTCTCATCTTACTTTCTTCTTGTGTACGCGTGCTACACACACACACACACACACACACACACACACAAATACCCCCACTTACTTACACACACCAAAATAACAACCACATATTGTTTGGCAACGACCTATTGTGTGTAAAGAATCGATATGAACGTTTTTTTAATTTTTTTATGAAACTATAAATATTGGAAAGGTGTATAAAAAGAATTCGGCAGTAAGACAAAGCACAGGACTTGAATAATAACATAAAGCAAAAATATGGTATCGTATAAAGCTCGTAACATGTCTAGGCACTCGCATTAAATATAACGTATTATTCTTTAACTAAATTCTTTATCGTTTCTCGCATGTGTCGATGAAGAAGCATGTCGGGAAGTTCTATCATATCATACGGCTTGACCAGGGACATAGATGTAGGGCTATAGGAAGGTGTATCATTTTCTGGTTTTCAAAGATTCGCTATAATCTAATGAGTGAAAATTTCCTCTTAGCTTGGAACGTATCAGGTTGCGTTGCCGATGGTTTTCGGCTTGACCAAGAAAGAAGTACTTTAAAATAAAATGGTCAAATATTTTTGTCATATGTCTTGACTTTCGGAAGTAGGCCATGCATAAAATCATTGAGTTCCTCCTCGTACGCCATGTCTATTATGCGCAAATAAAGGTTTCGTGGAGGCAATCAAATTTCTCACGCCAAAAATTTAAAATTTTTACCTCGAAGCTATTGAATCAAAGTCATCACATAACCACATGTTGACTCAAGCCTTGTGAGTTAATTTTGGTAGAGTGTTCTCTTTTAGGAGCCGTCGATGGTTGTGCTACTTTGAAATCACAAATTATCGTGGTTTTGGGCGTACCGGCCTAATTTTAGAATGTTTTTCTGATTGTTATCGTTTAGACCAGATAACGAGCTCTCTCCTAGAAATTGTAACTAAGGTTCGTTCAGCATCGCTGCAGCATAAACTATAGGTAGGCTCCGTGGGTTTTAAATATACACCTATAATAAGGATTAACTAGACTCCTTGGTAGACGGGTACAACGTTGAGCCTGGTCAGTACTTACATGGGTGACCACTTGGGAATACCAGGTGCTGTACGCGTTTAGTGACGGATGTGCGTTGTGGTGCAGTGGATATCGACTTGGAATGAGAAATCGATGAGCTGAGTTCGAATTCCATTTGTAACCCTGCATTCACTTAATTACTGCTACCCTTGGGAAAGGTATTAATCCGTCCCTTCCCTTCAGTTATGGGTTAAATAACAGTTGGGAAAGGTATTAATCCGTCCCTTCCCTTCAGTTATGGGTTAAATAACAGTTGGGAAAGGTAGTAATCCGTTCCTTCCCTTCAGTTATGGGTTAAATAACAGGGTAGGGCTTGGGGACCCTACCCTTAAAAATAAATCTTGATACTCGAAAAGAAAAAAAAAGTATTACTGGACACAGAAACTTATATAAAAACAACAACAAATTGTTGAAAGAAAAATGTATTACTAGTAATAAATAAAAAAAAAAAATTAGTTGGCAATAAATGACTCACCTAGCTTGATATGCCATAAAAAATCAAACTAACATTGTTTATTTCAGGTAAACTGATAACAGACTGTTCAAAAAAGACTTCATTAGTAATAGGGCACATTTTCCTTACTAATAGCATGACTCGGAGTTTCATGCACAATACAATCTTTATGTGCTGCGTTAAGGCTGACCGATACATAATTTAAATATTGTTAAATATTGTTAAATATTGTTAAATATAACTGGTTGCCACACAAATAGAACAGTCTATATCTTTTTCTAGACATTGTTATTTTCTTTGTAATTCTGTATTTAAAAAGAACATAGCAAGAAATAAAAATGATAAAGTATTAAAAAAGATAACACCAGAACATAATGTGCGATATATATCGCTGGTATCGATCTAAGACGTTAACTTTAACTTCCTTTCTCCTTATACTGTTCGTTTTCCTTTTCTTTTTCTTTCTCTTTTTACGTTTATGATTTTTCAATAATTTTTTTAATTTTATTTTTTTATTTTTGAGTGAGCGAGTAACTGGTTTTGTAGATTACCATTAGAAATATCTATTCTCGGTATGGGCTCGTGAGTGTTTATATGTGATTCTTTTCGGGATGATTTTGAATATTAACTGTTGTATCCTTTGAGTCTGACGAGCAGCAGGTTTTGAGCTGTGAAATACGTATTACCCATGAAATGGTAGAATATCTAAATTTTTTTCTCGATTATATTATGCGTTAAATTAAATAAATAAATTTAACATTGAGTCCTTTTGAGTTCGTCTCTATCGGAACTTACCTGACTTAAATACCAAATATTCTACGTTATATATATATGTATATATATATCAATCCCTGGTTAAAAGTAATCGGATGTCTAACTGTACAAATGAGCTGTGATACAGCGAAACAGATCTGTCTGCGGATGATTATATATATACATAGTTTTTTATTTTGGCAGAAAACTCTCTTTTATGCAAGGTTAATTAAAAATGACAGAGAAGATTCCATGGTAAAGTCTTTTTTATATAATCTTTCATATATATATATATATATATATATATATATATATATATATAGGTGTGAGTGTGTGTATATAAGAAAGTTTTGTAATTTGCTAGAAGCATTGTGTTTATTAGGAATATGGTTAGGTTTTGAAGGCTGTCCCAATCCGTTTAGTAAAATAAAGGAAGGTAAATAAGTTGTTGGACATCACCTATTTATTATTCATTAATATTTGAGATTAAAATCTCATTTTCAGAATGTTAAAGATTCTAACATTCTGAAAATGAGATTTTAATCTCAAATATTAATGAATAATAAATAGGTGATGTCCAACAACTTATTTACCTTCCTTTATTTTACTAAACGGATTGGGACAGCCTTCAAAACCTAACCAAATTCCATATGGATGTATATATTTAATAGTTTTTGGTAATCGTTAAATTAGACCTGTACATAGTTTATATATATATATATATATATATATATATATATATATATAATGATAATACCTTCAAAAAATGAATTATAACTACCATTAAAGGTCACTAATCCTAGAATTCAGAGAAGAATCATTCCTAAATTTGTATTTATGCTCTTTGGATAAATATGTTTCTGTTTGCTTTCTGGTGTCAATATTGCACAAACCCACTTAATGGCACCCACCCATTCGACGCCTCGCGAATGCAGTAATATGAAAAGTTTAAAATGTGCAAATTTTTTCTTTGTGGAATTACTAGAGTAAAAGCAAACAGTAAACATCCAGCGGGTATCAAATGCTTTGCAGCATCTTTACAGGCTAGGGGGGTACAGGTATCTCATCCCCTTCTCGCCATTTCCTGCTTACTTTCATTCGAGCTAGCGAGAGATTAGATTTCTCTCTCTTTTTTTTTTTTTGGATCGATACTTACTCGATATTTTTCTCGCATTTTTAAAATCTTTTTTTATTTCACCTTGTTTAAAGCGTATTAGTGGCAGTAAAATTCACGGCAATTTATGTGGAAAAAAGTTCAAGGCCAAATTCGTATTTGTACTTTACATTCTCTGTGGCTTTTTGTTGCTTTAATTGGTTGTATTCATCTAATATTGAAACGTGATGAAATTTGATCGAATATGCAAATGCGATCATTGAGGTTAATGATAACAGAATCGTGTCAATGATGTTTTAATATCCTCTTTTGTATATACTATCTCTCGTCGAGACATGAGCAATCATAGCTCTTCACGGCTTCTTATTTATTTAGACTCTTAACCATCAGTCTTCCTTTGCGTTCCGTTATTAATTATTTATTAGTTTTGATCCGTGAGAATTTTACGGTTTTCATATATGAAATTTCTGATTAATATTAACTCTTCAGTTAATTTGAAAAATCCCTCAGATAAGATAGAAAAGATAATATTTATAAAAGCAAGAGATAGTGGGAAACTGTATAAGTTGCCAACGCGTTTCATCCAATATGGACTTTTTCAAGGCAAAATCGAAATGAGTTTATCAAAAACTAATTAACAAAAGAAAATGTCTTAGTAAATGAAAGAATTTAGAGAACGCTAATTTTATACTGTTAAATGAAAATTACGTAATTACGTCAAATACTGTCACATGTGAAGATATTGTTTTTATTGTTGTGTTAACGGATTCAACCATTTTCTTTTGAATGCTTGATAGTGTTGCGTACGTTTGTTTCGGAGAGTAGTAATTCTGTTAAAAAAGGTGAAATAGGGAAAAATTCTTCAGTGAATGATAAAATAAACTCATTGCGAATTATAAGACAATAAAATATGTGTAGAAATTCTCTCAACATATTGTTAAATATTTGAGCTTAAACATTTTAATAAAATATTGCAATAAAAATCAGAAATATGAATGCTGCTCGTCATTTTAAGACGTAAGAGGGTACAAATGAAAGATCTGAAATTAAAAACCTTTCAATTTCACTGAAGCAGACGTTACACAACTCTGTCTTCCATTCTTTCATTTTCTCACTGAAGCTTAGTAGTGTATTTGATATGTCTTTGTCTTCTCACGCAATTAAAACGGAATAGATCATTATTTATGAAGAACTAGAAGTATAGCCCGGGGTTGCTCGGGTGTAATGAAAGCTTTAAAACTAATCCATGGTCCTGGAGCTCACACTCTTTGGACGTTGGCACGAAAGACTAAAAAGCAATAGTTGTTTCCAGTTAAAGCGAAACCGTAGACTTAAAGAAAATGAATGGATGTAAATCAAATTTTGATTTCCTGGTATCAATATCAAATAAGTTTTTTTCGTCGTAAACTGAATTTTGAAGTCCTCTGAGTAAATGGTATCATGACTGAGACTAAGAACTACAATTATACCTACTTAGAGCCAAACCCGAAGCAAAAACTAAAATAAAAGGTCTGAAAAAAATACAGACATACAGGCAGATAAACAGACACACACTCAAACACCTGGCCTTATATATATATATATATATATATATATATATATATATATATATATATATATTATCGATTTTCTGCACTATTGTAGGAACTGCAACCTTGAAACTTCTGAATATCGTTTCTTATGTCTTTGTCTATGAGTGTATCAAATTTGATTAAAATAGACCACTCCTTCTATAACCCGATTTTTTCGATTATCGATTTTCGATATTTATCGGGGGTATCTCGACACAAAACTTAGCTAAGAACACTCGCACACGCTTATAGTACAACTGTGTAAATCTTCAAGAAAATCGGTTCAGCCGTTTCGGAGTCTATAGGTAACAGACACACACACAGACACACATATACACACATACATACACACATAGACAAAGTTCCATTTATAGATAAGATATATATATATATATATATATATATATATATATATATATATATTAATCAAATAATAATATTAATGCCCCAATAAATTGTTTGTCGAGTCTGTTCTCATATTACTCAAATTAAAAGAAATTATTTTATTTTGATTGGTCCACTCTGTCTACGTAACAATGCCTCCCAGATTAAAGGTATTAAAGATATATATATATGCACACACATACACACACACAGACAAAGTTCCATTTATTATATAAGTTTAGATTAGCTGGAAACATTAAACATTTCCATTTTTCCTTCTTTCTTTTTTCTCCATTGAACACAGTAGCGTCGTTGGTATGTTTTTCTTTCCATATGAACAAAACGGTATAGTTTATTATGTATGAGATATTGGCATAGCATAAAGGTAGTGCAAAGTAAGGAACTAATAAAGAGAGGAACAGGAGCTATCTACTGCTAAGAAGGTTGGGTCACTATGTCTGCCCAAAAAGTTTTTTTCCGTCTGAATCTATCTTGTACATATACAAATCAACCATCCGACAGTGTATGGAATATTGTTGTCATATCTGGTCAGGCGCGTTTGCTATTCGTCTCAGTGTTCTCGACAGGCTCCAAATGAGACTCTTTAATGTGATTGGCAGCTTGACTCCAGCCACTTTCTCATCGGCGGGATGTGGCTTCCCGCTGTCTCTTTTATAAATATTTTAATGGCTTCTGCTCTGACGAACGTAGGTCTCTGGCTCCCTCCACAAGAATTTACTCGGGCAACCAGACTGGCAACAAGGTTTCATCCTTTTATAGTTAGATCAACCAAATGCAGGTGACAATTCTACTCCAGCAGCTTCTTTTCTTGCGCTTCCCGCCTGTTGAACTCTCTTCCATTTACTTGTTTTTCTGACGGATACAACCTCCAGGAGTTTAAATTCAATGTCAATTTCCATGTCTTATCCACTTGACTCTAGCCCTTTCTACATTACTGTATCTTGTTCTTTTTCTTTCTCTCTACCTTCGCAACTGTCTTTATTCCTCTGTTCACGTCCTTATCTTGCTCTTTCTCTTTCACCCATTGTAGCTTGTTCGTCTTTCTCTTCACTCTCCTCCTGCCTAAAACTTTAACTTCCTTATGTAGCCCTCTGCAGATCAGTAGTGGTACCGCCTTGATTGGGGTGAAATAATTAAAAAAAAATTACTTCCGACTTGTCTTTAGTATATTATTTTAATGTTAGATTTCCAAAACCTCTTTCCTCATTATTTGTCCCAGAAATTTCAGACCTCACTTTTCTAATCTTATGCAAATGTTTCTTTTTATTCTAATTTTAATTATACATTGATGGTCGCTCATATATTTAGTCCATGACATTCTCAGCATCCTTTTCCATCTTTATTGCTCCAACACCTTTTCATCTGGGAATAAATTGTCCACAAATTCATTGCTATATTTGGGAAATAATATTACATAGCAGGTCCGCACTTTCTTCTTTGTTTCTTACAAAATTTTCTTATTCCTTTATATATTATTTAGTTGTTGAAAGTCATCTTTGATTATTCGAATGTGCCTTCGGATTTCTGTGTTCTATTTTGGCTGACGGTCATATCACGTCGAAATACCGGTTCTCATTCGATCATCGAAAATAAGAAACATCAATCTTGGTCAGTATTTAGATTTGATAATCGCTTAGTAAATGATTGAAATTGGAAATCGAAGAGCCGAGTTTCAATTTCAGTCGATTTTAACCAACTATGCTCAAATATTATTGGGAACCCACCTTTTCTACCCCCAGCTATGAAGGAATTCTATCAGTAAAGCATTATTATCTTCCAAAAATATAACATGAACTTTTCACGCTGAAGGTAAAAATGTTCGACACACCAAAACAGTAAGTCACACTCATATCTATTCAGTTACATTTCGTTGGCAATGCAATTTGCTTCTAAGAAAATAAGCTCATGCCTTAAAACTTTGTTTTATAAATTTTCTTTAATAAATCTTATCTTGCATTCCAACTTAATTAGTCCATTATTTTGTGTATGTACCCAAATTCATCGCCATCACTTGAGTTACGCATTTAATTATTATATTTATGTAGTCAACACACTAAAGCCATGAAAGTTTCGAAGGTAATGATATGCGTAAAAAATCGAATTTTCTGGATGTGGGAAATTTAATATCTTGTTTTCGATAATTTGCTAGCCAATACAAAGTATCGGTTTACTTCTAATAAGAATCTCGTTTTCATAGCCATGTATAACATAGAGTTGTGAGTTCATTAGAAAATGTGAGTTCAATTTGCTATGATTAATCACTGACACGTTACCGAGTACTAGACGGCTGGACAAGTGGTTATTGAAACACGGGTCCAGATCTCATAATGCACAATTTATCAAGGTGGTGACTTCTTAATGTCAGCTATACAAATGGAAAGTAAACGAAGAAAAAAAAACAGATTCTGTCAAGCCTGGGGAGTGAAAGTGTGTACAGGAAACTAGCACGAAGCAGCCAGTCATCGTGACTGAATATTTCGGTGTACCGTTTTTTTCTTTTTTGGAAGTTATAAGATGAGGTTTATCATTATTCACATGCGGACGGTTGTCCTCATCTTTGTTTATGTCATCATGTCCGGCGGCCTTCATCAAGCGTATATCAATCCAGATAATTTAAAACTGGAACATATTTTTGAATTGTAATAAAAGTTGTGTTCTTATCTTACAAAGGGTATGTATATTTAATGAACCAGAGTGGAATTGGAACTCCAATATATATATATATATATATATATATATATGTGTGTGTGTGTGTGTGTGTGTGTGTGATGGGGGCTGTGTGCACGTGTGTGGGATAACTGTTTAATCGCTGTTAAATGTCTAGCTTGCACCACACTATGTGAGCTCTCGATTCTTGTAATTCAACCCTCGCTATATTTTTGCATTTATTTCACCTCAGTACTGATCCAATCCTGCTTTTAATATTTTAGCATCTCTCCGAACCACCTATTATTTAATTTTCCCTTTTACTTTTGATTCGAGAGTACTGGCTCATCCAAATCTTTGTACTTCATTGTGACCTAATGCTGTAGAAATCAATAGACACATATATTAACACGTTTACAATTGAATATATATATATATATATATATATATATATATATATATATATGTATATATATATATATATATAACTCGTTTACAAAAGGAAGATATTCAAAAGTTCTACAATATAATTGTATTGAACACTTTTTAATACAAATGTGCACTAGTCTAATTTTATTATGACTAAAACTAAGTAATTAAACAATATCTATCTATCTATCTATCTATCTATCTATCTATCTATCTATCTATCTATCTATCTATATATATATATATATATATATATATATGATAGACAAGTTGTGATGTTGAGATTTTATGTAATCTTTCGTGTGATCTTATGACGTTTTTCTTTTCAAGACATAAATTCTATAAACAGCTTTCAAATGTTTTACTTATCGAGAAGCAGTCGATATGAAATATAATTACAAATAGAAATGTTCGGACGTACACTTCTATTTGCTAACTACTAACACTCTACTTTGTATGTAAGTTCTGTTATTCTAATACACTGGTTAAACTTACCTTCTTATTTCCGTGTCTTTCTTCCTGGCCCTAACAGGCTACAACAACTTGGCGACGAATCTTCTCGAAAACACTACCAAACTCGGCAAGCATGTTGTTACCGTGTTCGTAGTTGATGTTATTGAGAATAGAATTTTTATATAATTTATATCCCCAAGAGAAAAAAAAACATAAGATCGCATAAAAAATTACTTAAAAACTTAACCTTCAAAACTTGCCTTTCAGTATTAATGAAACCTGCATAAAAGAAAGACTGCTGTCAGAGTACACACACACACACACACGCACACACACACACACACACACACACATATATATATATATATATATGAAATGATTTGTTTGAACAATATTTTTAATCGATACTTGTATTTAAGTAGATATTCTGTTTCTAATCAAACAGTATTGTATATTTATTTCTACTGTCCTGATTATTTACGATATGTTTTGTTCTGACTAATGACACACATTTTCGTAACAAACATTTATCGTAAATAATCAGGCCGGTAGAAATAAATATACATTACTGTTTGATTAGAAACAGAATATCTACTTAAATACGAGTATCGATCAACAATAATGTTCAAACAAATCATTTAAAGACCATTTCGTTTGTCTTCGTTAATTTCCGTAATATATATATATATATGATTTGAAAAACGGATCACATTTTATTAACTGAACTGGATACAAATGTATCACAACGATTAATCTTTAAGGCGTCTTTCAACCGACAGATCTTCAGAAATAATCGTCGGTAAATTAGGACTAAGTAACTAATAAGAAAATATATCCCCTGAAGTTGAAACAAACTAATTGGGGCAGATGAGATGGGATAAAAAATATTTTCCCCATATTGGTAATAGGTTCCCTGAACAAGGCTAATTGCTGCTTTAGCTTTTTCTGCGTGCACAGGGCAGGTTTTTTCATATTAATAATAACAGACTCCAGTGTATCTCAGTGAAGTCTTATCCATGTCCTGTGAAAAACTCAAGAAAATAAATAGTCCTACAAATATCGGAATTTAATAATCCGTTAGCGGATGCATGAGCCTGTGAACACCTGGATGTCACCGGCTCATGGCTACGCTCATCGTCCGGGGCATGTTGGGCGATTCTATTCTCTAACCTCTGGATAGTCTTGCCTACATAGTCGACCTCGCATTGGCACTTATATTGTTATATGACCAGGCGTAGGCAAAACATTCTTATGACATGGAGTGAAAGCTCTTCTAGTCGGAAAAATGCTCTGGACCATCACGGCTCTGAAACACCGCTTACTGGAAGAAATTTTATCGGCGTATGTCTGACTAACAGGACCAATCCAAGGTAGTATAACATATCGAGGACATTTAGATGGCCCATATATTTCAACCTCGTAGAATTTAATAATTTTTCGTTCAATTCTAGATGTAATGACACAATCTGAGTAACCAGTCATCAAAAATAGTTGTTTAATTTTTTAAAACTCAGCATCGACTTTGCGTTCAGAATGGGCATAAGAAACCGATGGGTGAGACTGCCAATAAGATTAATTTTCTTGGTTCTGAGAGCAAAAGAGTACCAAGTTAGGTTAGGCACAGAAAAAGTGGGTTTACGATAAACACTAGTAAAAAAGCACAAAACTGTTCTTTCCACCAGTACACCCAGGAAAGGTAGTCGCTTTTTTTTCTTCTACCTCCAGAGTATATTTTAACGAAGGATCGAGATTATTAAAATATGAAAAGAATTGTTCCGCCTTACTAAAAATAGCAAATGACGTAATCATGTTATTAACATAGTGGAAGTAACAATAAGGTTAATTAAATCTTTTCAAAAAGCAGTTTCTCATGAAAGCCAACAAAAAATGTTAACTATCAGAGGAGCCAGTGGACTACCCATTGCTACGCCATCTATTTGTTGATACATGCAATTGTCGAAGCTGAAGGAGGCAGACTTAACCACCATCTCCATCAACTCGACAAAGACACTGCCAGAAAAAGATGAAGGCTTTGTCGGGCCACGATACTAAAAAATCAGCACAAATATCAATTGTTTCATCGAGCGAGACATTTGTGAACAAACTTGATAGATCAAACGACACAAAATATTCACTGTCAGGGTTATGTTTCAAGTTACGCATATACTCAATTAACTGAAACAAGTCACACACAAAATATTCCAAATAGAATAAAATAACCTGATCAAGAACTTCAGCAAGCTACTTAGCCAGGCTATGTTGGGTTGAGCCCACCATAGACAAGATGGGCCTAAATGAGAAATCTTCTTTGTGAATTTTTGGTTACCCATACATCCGAGGATGCTGAGAACCTACGAGACAAATATTATTATTGTTATGGTGAAACACACCTACTCCTCAGATAATGGACTCTTCCTCCTATATTAATAAGAATTAACAGGAAGTTAACGGAGGACGTACTTGGGAAGTTTATGGGAGTTCTTTAGACTTTTATTGGAGTTCAGTAGAACTACCAAGAATTTGATATTAGTCGGCAGTTAACCGAATACTAAAGAGTCAGCTTTCAGTGGAAGATTACCAAGTTCCTAACAGTTTTGGTGCGTTAAGTCGATTAGCAACCGACATAGCAAGATTCAGTGCGAAAACTACTCCACAACAATTATAAATTTCTTTGGTCAGAAATTTTACTTTGTCAAATTCTAACAATCACTTCTGTAATCGAATTTCAGTTCTTGAGGTATTGTCACAGTTGACGTCTCCTAATTTCAGGAATTTACTGTTATCATTTAAAATACATAACATTTTACTGACATAATCAGATCAATTTAATATAACTACTCCAGCACCTTTGTCAGATCTGGTAATATAAATATCTGACTTAGTTTTATAACAGCTTAGCCGTTTGAAAGTGGTTCCTCCGCCAATTAAAGCCGAGAGAATCAATAGTGGAATTAACAAAACTATATACTAAGTCTTTCAAACGAGATTTGAGATGAAGCAATTATTCCTCAGAATTAGAAAGATGTTTAGATAACTGAAAAAAAGAACGTTTCAAAATTTCCGAATAACTCAACATTCTCAATTATTCTGGAGGGAATACAGAAATCTAAAATTCCCGGCACAAGACCACTTTATCGGAAGCAGACAAATCATAGTTAGATGTGCCCATCCGTAACGACATTCGACCAAATTTCTTTCTGATCAAGAAATTCAGATAAACTAAATTTTTAGCTTTGGTTCTGTTACCGAAAAATACTTACCCATCTGAGAGATATTTAAAAAACCGGATCTTATTGAGAAAAGATAAAGTGTGCCAGACATTACGCCACACTATTCGATACTGGGATCTTGCAGAACTGAGTGCCTCAGAAAAATAAATAATTTCGTTCCTAAGGAAAAGTCGTTCAACACTATAAGTGTTACGACACCTAACCCTAGCGACACACCAAAGAATGACATAATTTTGCAAACATGAATTCAACAATTTAATCTTATAAGAAAGGAGCCTTACTTTGTCTCTCAAACGAATACAGTTGTTGGGGGTCTTAGTGAAATTATGGCTATATCAATCCCAGAAGTATTTAAACAGGTTGCCATTACTAGCAGATTATAATACATTTTAAAAAAGGGATCATATTTTCTTAATAAAACTGACTGCAAAAGTATAATAACGATTAAGATTTAAAACGCCTTTCGACCGACGACTTCAGAAAAAGAATCGTCGGTAGATTAAGACTCAGTCAGTTAAATGCCGTACGGGATACACGCTTCGAGCGATCATGACTCGAAACAAACATGACTGACTGGGCAGGAGATAATCCCGCAGTACGTTGCCATTGCTTTCTGCAGTAGAATGGTTACCAGCCAGGCTATAGAACCCAATATGTTTTATTATTTAACCCATAACTGGAGGGAACAGACAGATTAATAATTTTACCATGGGTATTTGTGCTTAAGTGAATGCAAGGAATTCAACTGGAATTCGAACTCGGCACCCCGATTTCTCGTTATATCGATATCTACTGCACCACAGCGCACATTCAAATTAAGACTAAGCAACTGATAAGAAAAATATTTTATCAAGTACTGAAGTTAACACAAACTAATTGAGCGATAGAGCGTAATATATATATATATAAAAATAATAACTAAATAGACTCTGTAAGTATGTAGGCCGTAGATTTATACTAAAATAAACCTCCAAAAAAACCATTAACAAACAGAACCTAAATCCGTTACAATCCGGTGCACTAAGACGTCGGATAAATGGGGAGAAAAAAAGAAACACGCGGAACAAGAACAAAACATTCAATACTCCGCAGTAAAGAAAAAAACCCAAACGGAACTAAACACAAGAAAAAGTGCTCGATACAAAGTAAAAAAGAAAATATACAAAAGTAGAGCAAAGACACACAAAAATCTAGAGTGAGCCAAAACCTACCGCGGTTTCACACTACGGATCGTCACTCTAGATTTTTGTGTGTATATATTATATATATATATATATATATGTGTGTGTGTGTGTGTGTGTGTGTGTGTGTGTGTGTGTGTGTGTGTGTGCATAGACCGCCTTCACGTCTTTGTAAAAACATCGCCATCACAAAGACTGCAATTGTATTTACGTTAGTCTTCGCAATTGGCCGATCGTGGGAGATCGAAAGTACTTGGGTTAATAAGAACTACGTCGCTTTCTTTGATGAAATTCAGCTTAACATCAAGACGTTAAAGAGAGATCTAGAATAGATTTTTTTGAAATAATATAAATAGATATAATAATATTATTCAATGAAACGTAGTTAAATGAAGATATGCCGCATCTATATATATATAAAATATATGTTTGTGTGTGTATGCATGCTCGTGTGCTTCTTTTTTATATACAGTTCTATTTAAAAGCACAAACATATTTGTTATAATGTTTCTCGTAGTTTAGTAACGATACAGAAAAGAATTAATGAAGAACATCAAAAGGTCTCATTCTTTTGCAGATAACCCATGATGCTACGTCCAATTCCCTCGTGGTTGCCAGCTGATAAAGTGACCATTCAAGTTCTATAGGAAAGGAACCCGTTGCGAAATCTTTTGAAAAGGATCACGCGCCTATTTAATCTTGACCCCCTTTCACTTTAGCCTGCCATTTTCGGTTACATTTCTCTTCTTTGTCAGTTCCTCTTTAGCATCATATCCCTCATCGGCGATTTCACGGAGTTGTAGTTTCCGGGCGATCCCGAACAGAAGAGAAGCCGCCGATACTTGCGGCAATATTCAACGAATTTGAAATCACGACTGTATATTTCGTTCTTTCGTCTTTCACTCCTATGACTCTCTTCTTTCGTTCTTTGGCAAAATTTTCTTTTGGATACAGACTAACACTAGGCTACGCAATATGACAGCACACTGCCGAATGGTGGGCAAAATGAAAATAAACACATTAGCGTTTCTTTAATTCTCCAAGTTGGAAGGTTTGGGCTTTCTTGATTATAAACGAACAAGAATTTCAGGATTTAAGATTTTTTTTATTAAATATTTAAGCAATTAAAAAACACGTTTCACTTGAATCTTACTTTATGTATTCTTTTATATATATATATATATATATATATATATATATATATATATCCCTGTCACGCTCATGGAGAGAGAGAGAGAGAGAGAGAGAGAGAGAGAGAATAGCGTGTCAGCGTCTACTCAGTTCATTCTGCTTAATACGAGTTATTAAACTTTACTACCAGTTACGAAAAATCTTGCCACACGTTTTTTCTTTAACAGTTCCTTATTATCTTATATTTTGCAATAATTATATCTTCGAGTAGTGAAGAATATATATATATATTTAGTATATCGAGGCAGCAAGTAATTTTCTAAACATATGCTATTAAATATAAGAGACAATGAATGTCTATTATGTTTAATCATGAGCCGTTCTAAACGTCGTATTTTTGCTTTAATTTCAGTTGAAAATAAAGACAAAAATTCTCCAACATTTGGATAATTATTTATTGGTTTTCTTCTAAGCTTTCGGCTCACATGAGCCATCTTCAGAGAGGTAGTTTAAACTGAAATATTATAAAATCCACCATCACCGACGATTTTATTTTGTGTTGACATAAAACTCCGCTTGGCAACAGCAATAGTTACCAAAAATAATAAACGCAGTTCTTAAGTTTGCGATGCGGTTTTATGACGTCACACCACGGGATAGCGCGAAATGACAACAAAACCATGTAGTCAAATGCAATGTAATATGTTATTTCCTGTTTTAAAGTTGATTTTATTGAGTGTTGGTTGTTTTTTTACTGCAACCACACTCTCCCGTAGACTTACATGTCATCTTTCTGATCAGAGTACTATTAAACAACATTTCTCTGAAAAACATAAACATGTAGGTAATATCAGACAGATTTTGGTCAACAATACGGTGTTCCTTACTCATACACACAGTAAGAGGAACCTGCAGATATTGGAGGCCATATACATCAAATCAAAACAACCAGTTTAGTTTTAGTTGAGAAACTAGAATATTAAAATATCCTTTGAAAAGTTTGCTTTTAAACTTAAGAAAGGAATTTAGAAGTAAATGTCGTCATAAATTCTAATATTTAAATTTAAAATTTAGATATAAACCCCCATATATAATCTGAATTTAAATTTCCATTAAATAGTTGTTTCCTTTACTTTCTTCTTATTTTGCAATATAACTAATTACAGTAATAATACATCTTAACCTCTTTTAACTTGTACGTTTTCTGGTCTAATCGTTTGATATTAGTACGCGCCTTAAGTTTCAAATAAAAGTTTATTAATATTTATTTCCCCTACTATAACCTGGTTTATTTCCGCGTATTAGCCCTTCACTATTGACTATTTATAAGAATACCTCCCGTTCTTTATAGCCTATTTGCACTCTAGTTTTAACTTTTATCATTCCGGTTCTATATTTTATATTTTTGATTATTTCTTTTACTTTTTAATTTTTCTATTCTGACCTGAGTGAAATTTAACTGGTTGGTTTATATTTAATGCTGTTATAATTTTAATTTAATTTAATTAATTTTAATTTATTTCCTAATAATTTAATTATTCTAAATTACATGAGTTAGTAATTTTTCCCATCTTTCAGCAATGTAACTTGAGATTATAACATATATATATATATATATATATATATATATATATATATATATATATATGTCATCCGCAGACATCTGTTTCACAGCTCATCAGTACGGTTAGACAGCCGATTGCCTTTTACCCAGAATTGAAACCCGAACGAATTGACGTCAGTCGGCGATTCTACGTTTGAGCTACTGGCGCTCGGTAGAAGGAGGCAGACTTTTTAGCGTGTATATTATCATTATACACGCCCAAAAGCTGAGAGTGTTTTAATTCATTTCTGAATGAACGATGCGTAGATACCAGAGTAGCTACTGTTTTTCAAAGTCTACAATTCTTCCAGAGTGCTCAATCAGGGTGTGATATATATATATATATATATATATATATATATGTGTGTGTGTGTGTGTGTGCGTGTGTGTGTGTGTGCGTGTGTGTGTGTGTGTGTGTTATAAAATAATTTCTATTATATGTCTAATTATAAATTTATTTATATCAGAAATATTCATTTAGTGTTGATGCCATTTTGGAGGTATTTCTAATTTAATTCACATTTATCTAAATTTTAATTTTATTTATAACATTTTTTTTCTTTAGGTGTATTATTTACTTCTATAATAGATTAGTTATCTACTTCTTTTCCTTGTTATTCCTGTAGCACATTTTTAACAGAAAATGTTTTTGATCTTAACATTATTCAGACCCTGTTTAGGTTAGAAAAGGAAAAAAATGGAAGATATTCGAAAAGGCCGGGCGAACTTCATCATATTTCTTTTTTATATACATTTTTATTTTTTAATGTAGCTATCTCCGCTCCCCGCTTTGCCAGTGTTCCCTTCTGTCTGCCAACCTGACACACTTTTTATTTCCTTTTCTTCTTCCGGTTTTTCTTTCTTCCTTTCCTTCTTTTCCTTCTTCCTCCCCCATTTCTTTCCATTACGCTTACTTCCGTTCTTTTTAGCCACACACATGCTCAAACAAATAAGTGTATTTTACCATAATGTTTAAGATCGCCGATGAAGCGAATTTCACTCGTTCAGATGACCATACAATATTGGAAAGTTTGAATATAACGTGGAATACTTTGTATATAAGTCAGGTAAATTCCGATAGAGACGAACTTAAAAGAACTGAATGTTAAATTTATTTATTTAATTTAACAGAGTAATATAATCTAGGAAATGTTTTAGATATTCTACAATATCATGGGTGATACATATTTCACAGCAAACCTTGCTGCTCGTCAGACCCAAATGATACAACAGTTAATATTCAAAATAATCCAGAAAATAATTACACACAGACACACACGTGCCCATACCGAGAATAGACATTTGTAACGGTAACCTACAAAAAATTTTCCTCGCTAATTCAAAAAACCCCAAATAGAGAAAGAAAAAAAAAATAGAAAATTGATAAACGAAAAGAAGAGATAGAAAATGAAAGAATATATATATATATATATATATATATATAAATTAAAAAAGGATTAATTCAATGATGTTGGTGATCATTTCGATATGAAAATCCCCACGGGGGATAACACATCACCTCAGCAGCAGAAAAATCATTTCAGAAACTGGAGAAAAATCAGTCTAATTTTCCTTTTTAAATAGATTTGCAAAGAAATTAAAAAAGAAAAAAAATAAGAAAAAAAAAGGAAAAGAAAAAGATAAAACAAAATAAAATCAAATAAACAAGAAAAGAAAAAATTGACATTGTCTGGGTTCGCAAAAAAAGGAAAGAGAATTGTAACATAAAAATTAACGGACGGCCTTGTTGAATTAATTTATATTTGCTCTGTAATATTTTATTACATGGAGCTCTCTTCCTGTATCATTTTTTAATATTAAAATAAATTTTATAATATTAATTAGGATCGGGTTTTTGGAATTTACCTTCCTGTTTTTTCCGCTTGGAATAAAGTATCTGAATTAAATATATATATATCCCTCCTGTCACGCACGGGGTGGGGTGGAGATTTTATTTTGTCATTTCTTATGTTTTAATGTCAGAGGCTGAATAGTAGGTACATCATTATATCGATATAAAAATTTCGTTGTCATTTTTGTCGGTACGGCACTGACTCACTCGTATATATATAACATATTTCACTCCTGTCACGCTCAAGTGTTTGGATTCTTTTCTTTAGTTTTTTATGTCTTATTACAAGATAATCAATCATAGGTGTCTCAATATATATATTGCTTCATTTTAGACGGCATATCGATATAATTATTTTGTCTTCATTTTTGACACAGGCCCACTAGTATAGGTAGAAACAAACAGAAAGTACATGTACAAACATAAAATCTAGGTATGACAATAAACTACATCCAGCAGCAGAGCCTCTGGTTGTGGGGTTAAAAGGAGCTTGAAAACACCCATTAATTGTTGTTGCTCTCAGGTTAACCCAGAGCATGAATGGTAGAACCTGTTAATGTTCAAAGTATGAACATATATTGAACACCAAAATTGTTTTTTTATTTATTTTATTTTTTTATGAAACATTATTATTTTTGTAGTAACAATACCAAATTACCAAAAATATACATTATTAGAAAAATAATAGAAAATGTACCATCATTACATTTTTGAAAATAAAATCCTAAAAAAAATTAAATTGCAGTATTAAATGACAATTAAGGTGTTGATATGCCACATTTTTATGTATGAATACTGTATATTAATTCGCACACTAGAAAAAAATTACTGTTAATAACTTATTTCCGAGTTGCCCTCATAAAAATTAAACTGTCTCTCGAGAACTTCTTTAAATCGTTTCACCCGAAGCAAGGCGTTACCGCCACTGATGCGCAGGGGGCTACATAAGAGTAAAAGTTTGGTCAGGAGGAAAGTGAAGAGAAACTCGGACCAGTTGCAGGGTGTGTCAGAGAAAGGGCAAGAGAAGTATGGAAACACAGACTGTTGCGAATGGTAGAGAGAAAGGAAAAGAACAAGATATTTGGGGTGATATAGAAAGAACTGAAGTTAAGTGGATAAGAGATGGGTATTGACATTGCGTTGAAATTCCTGAAGATTTCCGTCAGGAAAGCAAGTATAGGGAAGGAAGTTCCACAGGCAGGAAGTGTGAGAACAGAAGCTGCTGGAGTAGAATTTTCGGCTGCATTTGGTTGATGTAATAGTAAATGGGTGGGACCTTGTTGCCAGTCTGGTTGCATGAGTAAATTCCTGTGGTGGGAGCTCTAGTGACTTAAGTTCGTTGGATCAGAAGCCATGAAAATATTTATAGAATAGACAGATTCCGCCGGTGAGAAAGTGGTTAAGTCGAGCTGCCAAGTCGGGTTAAGATAAATGCTTAACAATTGTTTTCATTTAAGTGTTATAGCAAATATATCTATTGTAGCAGCCATTGTTTCGTATTGCAAGTATAAAAGCCTCGTCCTAACTGGATGGTTTTTCCTCATGTACTGTATCCGTTCAGTACGTAGGCGATCATCGACTTCCACTTGGCTCTGTCTCTTGTCGCTCTCAGTAATTTTTCTCTTGGTATCTCTTCCAAGCCCCTCTCCGTCAACCATTTGCTCAGACCTAACAAATACGTCTCGCGCTGCTTTCTCCTGCCTCTTCTTCTATTTATCCGACTTGTGAGTATCAAGTTCTCCAGGCACTCCTTCCTCATTACGTGTCCCAGCAATCTCATTTGTCTCTTCCTGATATTTATTATCAGTTTTCTTCTCGTTTTCATCGTTTCCAACACCTCATCGTTGCACACGTGCTCTGTCCATGGCATCCTCAGCATTGTTTTGTAAAACCACATATCTGCAGCCTCAAGCCTCTCTTTCATCTTTGATGAGATCGGCCAGCATTCATTTCTATATAGAAGGACAGATATCACGTAGGAATCCCTAATGAGACATGACCTAAATGCAGCAATGTAGCAGAAATTGTGTTTCTCTGAGCAAATGGACTGCTGGTTATTGAAAGTCACGAAACTTCCTTAATCATAGCGTGAATCCCGGGCTTTAACTGATATCCACCCAAATTATCTCACTTGCTATTTTGCTTTCCACTGAACTGCATATTCTATTTTCTTTACACACACACACACACACACACACACACACACACACACGCGCGCGCGCGCACACACACACACACACACACACAAGTAAATATTGGATAGTAAAATGCTTATATATATATATATATATATATATATATCCAGGTAAAGAGGACCCAAGGTTTTACGATTTTAAGTTTCCTGGCAAGCAGTTTTTGTTTTATAAAAAGTGTTCAATACAATAAATATTGTAGAGCATAATGTTTGCATTCCCTCAAAACTAGAAACTACTGGCCGAATTTCAAATTGAATCTTTATTCTGATTAGTTAAAAGGAACACACACATAAACTTTATATATTTATATAGCGAATCGATTGTTTTTTGTATTTAAACGTAAATCATTTTCATAACCAACAACCAACATTGCCTGATGACGAGATAGAAATCTCGAAACATAGAAATTTCCTTGTCGCAATGTACTTTCAATTCATAATTATATATATATATATATATATATATATATATATATATATATATATAAAACAAACACTAAAATCGTTAATGGAACCAAAGGACAACTTTGCAAAACCTAAAAACCTCATTTAGATGTCTCGAATATAAACGACAGTACTGAAAAAAGGGGGAAAAAGGCCTAAAGGCAAAGTTACCTACTCTCAGTAAAGTAAATTGCGCGAAGCCCAGATTGTCTACATCGATCAAAAAACGCTAATCAACGATAAATCCTAGGAAAGTATGTATCTAGTCGTAGCTGTAGTGTCACGCTCACGCATTCTTAAGACAACTTGAACAAAAATTAAATGAATCGCCCTAAAGGAAAACTTACATTCCCAGTAAGGTGACGTGCTCCAAGCTTAGATTAGATCGAATAAAAAAAACAAAAAACAAAAAACAAAATCACTTAATAACAATAAATCCTAGGAAAGGATGGCTCTAGTCGTAAATCGAGTTACACGCTCGCGCGGCCTTCAGACGACTAGAACAGAAACGAGTTAAATCCCTGTAAGGAAACACGAAAAAGAAATTCATTAAAAATAATTTCACTAAAAAATCCGTGGAATTACCGTACCTACATAGAGGAATAAGAAATAGGCAAAGAGAAATTCTGTGGGTGAACTAAAGTGCCAATTATCGTACTGTAGGGTCGGGTTCAGGAGGAACAGATTGAATCTAAACTTATTTATAAATGGAACTTTGTGTGTGTGTGTGTGTGTGTGTGTGTGTATGTGTGTGTGTATGTGTGTGTGTGTGTCCGTTAACTATAGACTCCAAAATGGCTGAACCGATTTTCTTGAAAATTTACACAGTTGTAATATAAGCGTCTGTGAGTGTTCTTTAGCTAGGTTTTGTGTCGAGGTACCCCCGATAAGTATCGATAATCCAAAAAATCGGGTTATAGAAGGAGTAGCCCGATTTTAATCAAATTTGATACACTCATAGACAAAGAGATAAGAAACGATATTCAGAAGTTTCAAGGTTGCAGTTCTTACAATAGTGCAGAAAATCAATAATTTATATGAATAAAAGGCATGATTTTTGTGTGTATGTCTCTTTATCTGCCTGTATGTCTGTATTTTTTTTCAGCCCTTTTATTTTAGTTTTTGCTTCGGGTTTGGCTCTAAGTAGGTATAATTGTAGTTAGCCATGATAGCATTTACTCAGAGGAGTAATTTAGCATTCAAAATTCAGTTTACGACGAAAAAACTTATTTGATATCGATACCAGGAAATGAAAATTTGACTTACATCCATTCATTTTTCTTTCAGTCTACGGTTTCGCTTTCACTGGAAACAACCATTGCTTTTTATCTTTCGTGCGAACGTCCAAAGAGTCTTAGCTCCAGGACCATGGATTAGTTTTAAAGCTTTCATTACACCCAAGTAACGTCGGGCTATGCTGCTAGTCAACAATAAACCAATACGTTAGTCCGGTTGTAGGAGACACAATAGGTATTTTATATTATGTTTTTTATTTGCAGTTTATATCTGTTATTTTTATTAAGTATTATGTTATCGTTGCTCAGGCTTAGTACAGCGATTTTTTTCTTCCAGGCAACAGCTTACGTCTATGCCTATTATTTTTACATTCGCTATTTTTTTAAAAATAAATTCTCTTGCTTTTGTCGGCATTATATCAAGTGCTTAATTAGTTTCTATCTACCACTCTTGTTAAGTTTTCGAAAAAAACGTGATCTTCAGTTTGCTGTCCTACGGTTCACGTTTCATTCGTAATTTTTACTGTTGATGTTATTAATTTTCAACATTGTGTTGTTACGATCCTTTTTCAGCTGCCGGTAGTCTTATCCATTCATCACCTGTCACTGTCTATATATCTACTGCTGCTGCTATCTGTTCATAATTATCATCTTGCTGATAACCCTTGTCTGAGAACATCCTCGAACAGATGCCACCTAGGAGAGAAAGAATGCCTCGTCACTCCCGACCCAATAATCATTTCACGGTCACACACTGTGTTAAATTACAATGCATCTGTTGGCTTGCCACAGCAACACTATCACTTTACCTATTACGTCACACACGTGTGAACCAACCGTGTTCATTTCTCAAGTGTAGGGGGGAGGGATAGAATAAATTAATGTAATGCCGTCAATATTTTTTCGGCATTCAATTTACACATGAAATTTCTGTTTTATAGCATTATTAGCAGTATAGCCCGGCTTTGCTCGGGTGTAGTGAAAGCTTTAAAACTAATCCATGGTCCTGGAGATCAGACTCTTTGGACGTTCGCACGAAAGACTAAAAAACCGTAGACTGAAAGAAAAATGAATGGATGTAAGTCAAATTTTCATTTCCTGGTATCGATATCAAATAAGTTTTTTCGTCGTAAACTGAATTTTGAAGGCTAAATAAGTCCTCTGAGTAAATGGTATAATGGCTGAGACTAAGAACTACAATTATACCTACTTAGAGCCAAACCCGAATTAAAAACTAAAATAAAAGGGCTGAAAGAAATACAGACATACATGCAGATAAACAGGCACACACACAAGCATCTTGCCTTATATATATATATATTATCAATTTTCTGTACGAACTGCAACCTTGAAACTTCTGAATATCATTTTCTTATGTCTTTGTCTATGAGTATCAAATTTGATTAAAATCGGACCACTACTTTTATAACCCGATGTTTTCGATTATCGATTTTCAATATTTATCAGGGCTACCTTGACACAATACCTAGCTAAGAACCCTCGCAGACGCTTATAGTACGACTGTGTAAATTTTCAAGAAAATCGGTTCAGCCGTTTCGGAGTCTATAGGTAACGGACACACACACACACACACACACACACACACACACACACACACACACACACACACACACATACACACACACACAAAATTCCATTTATAAATAAGTTTAGAAATTTATGGCAGTATTTTATTGTTTTTAATATTTTGTTTTACTAATTTCTAGTTTGCGTTTTATTATATGTCCGTGTGGTGTAATAGGTATCGGCTCGAAATGAGAAGTCGGAGAGCTGAGTTCGAATTCCAGTTGAATTCGTTTCATCCACTTAAGCACAAATACCCTTGGGAAGGTATTAATCCATCTCTTCTTCTAGGCTTGAGTTCTATAGCCTTGTTTGGCAATCGTTCTACGGCAGAAAGTAATGGTAACCCACTGAGGGGAAAATCTTCTGATCAGTCAGTCAGGTTTCTTTCGAGACATGATCGCCCAAGCGTGTAGCAATTAACTGACGGACTGGTAGTTTATTGTTTTCTGTAGCAAGTAGATTGAATTGTTAGCCCCAAAACTAAACACTTTTTAAATCCTAGGCCAAAGAGCCACTTAAGGTAGGTGTTTACTGAGTGAAGTCGTTATAAGAGGAGGAGGTAAGATGTGCTGTTAATTCTAGACATGAAGAGATTAAGATTAGAGTGATCGAAAAAAATTGTTAGCACTTTGTCGGAAGAATCTCTCAAGAATGAGAAGTCATTTCGAGTTGTCCTTTTTCTATACTAGTTTCCAGCACCAGAATCAAGAATTTAAATACCTAGTAAGTGTCCTAACAGGAGATGGAAAGTACGACACAGAGATCCAAAGGCGAATTGGCATGGCAAAGGACGCGTTCCAGAAGGTGAGTAAAGTAGTAACACAGAAAAATGTCACTAGAAACAAAGAAAAGAATGCTGGATTGCTATGGGATGTCAGTTCTTCAATACGGTAATGAATGCTGGACAATATCATCGAAAATGAGGACAAAACTTAAGGCAGCGGAAATGTGGTTCTACAGAAGAATGCTGCGGATACTATGGACCGAGCATGTGAGCAATGATGAGGTGCTGGAAATGATGGAGACGAAAAGGAAATTAATACTGAACATCAGGAAGAGACAGTTGAAGTTCCAGGGACATGCAATAAGGAAGGAGAGCATGGAGAACCTGATACTAACAGGCCAGATAAAGGGAAAAAGAGACAGAGGAAGGCAGAGGATAACATATTTGAAGGTGGATGACGGAACGGGGGTTGCGAGCTGTAACAGGCGCAAACATACTAATAGCCACAAGGGATAGGGAGACGTGGAGAACCATGATCGCCTACGTCCGGAAGGGACATGGCACATAGAAGAAGAAGAATTTTCCAGCAAAGGCTGAAGTTTTTGCTCTTATTTAAGTCATCGGTGGATGAAGAATAAAATAAATCTATAGCATTCCTAGTGGTATTTTTTGAAACACTATATGTAAAGAAATCCAGGAGAATTTGAACTTCTGTCACTTATCTCTTGTTTGAAACTGCTAAACATTACCACAAATTCACATAGATACTTTATTATATGTATTTATTTATAGACAAAGAAGTAATGTTGGGTACTATCTGTGGATTTAAGCTTACTCTGCGCGGCTTGTTAAAATACCATATAGCCTTTTGCCAAATTTTAACAGATCAAATCTAGCCATACTATCTTATGGCATGAGGATGTGTGTTGTAGTGCATTGGATATAGGCTCGGAACGAGAAATCGAGAAGCCGAGTTCGAATTTCCAGCTGAATTCTTTGCATTCACTTAAGCGCAAATACCCTTGGGAAAGGTATTAATCTGTCTCTTCCTTCCAGTTATGGGTTAAATAACAGGACAGATTGGGTTCTATAGCCTTGGTCGCCAACCAGTCTACCACAGAAAGCAATGGCAACCAACTGTGGGATAATCTTCTGCCCAGTCAGTCATGTCTCTGTCGAGACATGATCGCCCAAGCGTGTATCACGTATGACACTCATCTGACTGACTGATCTCATGGCATACGTGTGTTGTAGTGCAGTGGGTATCGGCTCGGGACGGAGAAATCGAGGTAGCTGAGTTCAAATTCCAGTTGAATTCGTTGCATTCACTTACTCTCAAATACCCTTGGGAAATTCGTCTCTTGGGCGAGGTGTAATAGTTAGCAAGCTTGTCTCGCTAGAACCAGTTACAAGTGAGTACAATTTTTTTGTTTTAATCATCTCACCCCAAGCATGGCATTCCACTGCCACTATTGCGCATGGGGCTACATAGGGGAAGGTAAAGAGAAGGAATGGTTAGACATAGGGAATGTCAGGAGGAAGGTGACAGATGAGTAAGGATAGCGAGGATGAGGGTTGGGCAGATGGGAAGAGTGTTTGATAGAATGGGAGCAGGTTAGTGTGTTAGGAGGTGTCTATTGACCTTACATTTAAACTCCTGGAGATTGTATCCGTCGGGGAAGCAATCGTGTGGAAGAGAATTCCACAGTCGGGAAGTGCGAGGAAAGACACTGTTGGAGTAGAAGTTACGGTTGCATTTTATCGGTTTCACTGTAAAAGGGTGGGATCTAGTTGCTAATCTAGTATCTTGTGCAAATTCGTATTTAGGGGGCACCAGTGATCTAAGTTCATCGGAGCAGAAGCCGTGAAAGTATTTATAGAAGAGACACAGGGAAGCCACGTCGCGCCGGTGGGAGAGAGACTGCAGGCGGTCTGCCAAGTCGGTATCTATCACATTACAGACCCTCCTCTGAACCTTATCGAGAAGCCCGAGGAGAATAGCAGGGGCACCCGACCAGATATGGCAGCAGTATTCAATGCACGGGCGGATGGTAGATTTATATATATATACAATCCTCACTGGATGTCCCATACTTTCGGCCTTGTGCCGCATGCAATCGGCGCTTAGAAAATCACCTATCTTATGGCATGTTTCTGCCATATAAAGTGTTGTGAGTTCTTACACACAAAATTAACCAAGCGAATTAGAAAAAATATTTGTCTTTAACGTTTTCAGATCTCAGTCAGCCAGTAAGTGTCATACACTTGACTGATCATGTCTCGAAAGTGACATGACTGACTGGACAGAAGTTTTTCTCTCGAAATAGATTTGAATCATTTTTTCTATATCCTTGCCAACCAAGGATATAGAATCCAATCCGTCTTTCTATTTAACCCATAGATGGAGCAGGAAGAGACGGATCGTTACCTTTCCCAATGGTATCTGCGTGTAAGTAAAGGCAACGAATTCAGCATGAATTCGAACTCGGCTCTCCAATTCTTTTTTCCGAGTGTAGACCAAATGCACCGCAACGCACACCTCTGATGTCACATTATTTTGACAATTTTCTTTCATTTTATTTTATTTATTTATTTATTTATTTATTAATCGTATAATCCCGAGCAAGGCGGTAATACCACTGATGTGCAGGGGGCTACATAAGTGTACAAAGATTAATTAGAAGAGAGTGAAGAGGAAGACGAACCAGTTAGAAAGGAAGCAATAGAAGCAATAGAAAGGAGCAATAGAAAGATGAGAATGCAGGTGTGATGACAGTTTCAAAGGTGGAGAGAAAGGAAAGGATATACGGGGTGGGGAAAGAACTAGAGTCAAGTGGTTAATAGATGAGTATTGACCTTGCATTTAAATTCCTGGAGGTTGTAGCCATCAGGAAAGCAAGAATATGGAAGCGAGTTCCACAGGCGGGAAGTGCGAAAGAGGAAGCTGCAGGAGTAGAATTGTCGTCTGCATTTGACTAATCTATCTGTGAATGGTTGGGACCCAGTTGCCAATCTGGTTGCACGAGTAAATACCTGTTGAGGAGGCACCAGTGACTTAAGTTCGTTCGAGCAGTGGTTAATAGATGAGTATTGACCTTGCATTTAAATTCCTGGAGGTTGTAGGCATCAGGAAAGCAAGAATGTGGGTTGTTTAACGACATATTAACACTTTATGGCTCACTTAATGCCGAAATTCAAGTTTCCCGAGAGCATCAATTTATTTTACAAAAATGTATTACGGCTAATTCTTTTTCTTTACAAAAATGTAATGTTGGAAATTTTTACTAAGAAAATATGTTTCTGTCACCTTCACTATAAGACTGTATTTATACACTTTTATAGTATTTTAATCCCAGTTTACGGGTTAAATATTTTCTCCTAATTTGGACCCTAACTTACTACCGAGTCATTTTCTTTTTCCATTTTATTGCTTAAAGATATAGACGGTTGAAATATTGGTTTCCATACGATCACCGAAATTATATTACGTCGAGCCTGGTCAGTATCTGGATGGCTAAACGTTTGGGAATACTAGATGGTTAGATATGCAGGTGACATAATTGATAATTAAAAATCACCACATTTACGTAAAAATGGAGCGTCCATTACTTTAATAGGCTTGTGTGATAAAACTATGTCTCTGGTAACATCGGTTCATTGGTGAAAGATATCACGTTTAAGTTTATTTTTTTAAAAACTGAATTGCTGCATAATATCTGTCCTTCTATATGGAAGTGAATGCTGGACGATCTCATCAAAAATGAAGGAGAGACTTCAGGCAGCAGAAATGTAGTTTTACAGAAGGATGTTGAGGATACTATGCACAGAGCACGTGTGCAACGATGAAGTTTTGGAAAGGATACAAACGAGATAAAAAAACTGATACTAATATTATAAAGGGACAAATGAGGTTCCCTCCCGGGACACGTAATGAGGAAGGACTGCTTGGAGAACTTGATACTCATAGGTCGGATAAATGGAAGAAGAGACAGGGGAAAGCAGCACGAGACGTACTTGTTAGGTCTGAGCAAATCGTTGACGGAGCGAGGCTTGGAAGAGATACCAAGAGAAAAGTTACTGAGAGCGACAAGAGACAGAGCCAAGTGGAAGTCAATGATAGCCTACGTCCTGAAGGGAGACGGCACATAAAGAAGTTATACATTTATCATCCAATTGGAGCTCATTCGTATTTATTCAAACACGCGCACACCAGAGAGAGAGAGAGAGAGAGAGAGAGAGGGAGAGAGAGAGGAGAGAATAAGAAAAAAGAAGCGAGGGAGAGTGAGGAAGAGTGAGTGTATGACAGAAAGAGAAAGTAAGAGAGACGTGGTAGGGTGGGACAGAAAGACAAAAAATGATAAAGGTCGATGAGCACAAATAGATTAATGATTTTGGTCGCTCTGCATCTCCATAAATACGATCAGACTGACAGTGACTGATAGATGCAAAAACCAGTAAAGGGTAAAGAAGATATTATTTCTACAAACAGCGACATTTTTGGCACAGATTTGCGGAACAAGTCAGTATTTCGTTCTATTTGTTTTCGAAGATCTAATTTATCTTTGGTGTCAAAGCGAATTTGTGTGTTTAAGTTTGAAAGTACGCTAAACAAACAATGATTTCTCTCAATATATATATATATATATATATATATATATATATATCAGTAAGAGTAAGAGCTCAATACAAAGTAAGGCAATATATTATTAATATTGTAATATTCTTATTGAAAGTGGCTATAATAAAAAAACATTTTACATCGCTACATAGACGCTTTTATGTTTGTGTACGATGAATTGTACTTCGTCAGGGCCTGGTTGGTATCTGATAGATACCAGATACACATATAGCCAGATACTAACCATCGCCTGACAAATATAATTCGTAGTCAGGCAGTTAAATGCCATACGTGATACACGCTTGGGTGATCATGTCTCGAAAGTGACATGACTGACTGGGCAGAAGATTATCCCGCAGTAGGTTGCCATTGTTTTCTGCGGTAGACTGGTTGCCGACTAAGGCTATAGAATCCAATCTGTCCTGTTATTTAACCCATAACTGGAAGGAATAGGCGGATTAATAACTTTCCCAAGGGTATTTGCCCGTAAGTGAATGCAATGAATTAAGCCGGAATTCGAACTCGACACCCCGATTTCTCGTTCTGAGCCGATATCCAGTGCACCACAATACTGAAACATAAAAACTTTTGTGTAGAGATGTAAAATGTTTTTATTATACCTTTTATAATAATAATAATACAATTTATATATATATATATAACTTTTGTGTTTCAGTTTGAAAGTTCATCACAAAACAATAGTTTCTCTCTTAATATATATATATATATATATATATATATATATATATATACGGTGAAGAAACAAAGATAGTAATGTGTGTATGTGTGTGTGTGTGCGTGTGTGTGTGCGTGTGTGTGCGTGTGTGTTAGTGTAAAATTGAAGCTATAAGTATAACATATCTGATTAAAGAGAAAAGGATGTCGTATAAACTTTATCAAGATAAATGTAAGAATTTTTTTTGAAACAATTATTTATATATATATAAAAGAAAAAAAACGTTAATTTTAAAAATAATTTCATTTTTTTAATTTAGAAAATATTTGGTAGCGTCACCGAATATCAAAATATAGTTCAAAATATAAATCTGCACTCCGGTTTTTTCTTAAATTTTTATTCACGAAAGAACTCCTGCTATACCAAGACACGATACATGACTACAAAAATGCTTAAGATACCAAAAGATAGCGATTAAAGTTTAAGTTATTAAAAATAGATGACACATAAATTAATCTCAAACGAAATTTATTTAAACTAGTTTTAACCTGTGAAAATGTTGCCTTTTTTAAAATTTTATTCTAAAGTGTATTAATTTTTCAGTTAATGATTGAAAAAGCGCATGGCAAATTCTATGACGATAAAATATCCGTAGAAATTCGTCTGTTTCTTCATTAAATATTTAGACTTAACAAAATATTGCAATAACAATCATAAATTTTAAATTCTGTCTCTTCTTCGTTTTTATCATTTCTCCATCCTTGCATTCGTTCTCTATTATTTTCACGGATTGCTTGTCTCTCTTCTGCTCGTAATCATTCTCGTCTTCTTCTCTGCCGTTCTCTTGCTACCTCTCTTTGTTGTCTTATTCTTTCTTCCATTACAACGATTTTCTCCAGAAATATAATGCATTTACAGAATACATTTAATTTTATTCCTTACAGCAAAAGCGTGACGCGCATAAGTACCTAGGTAGGTATTACTGTATTATAATATAAAGACTACGACTTGCTATGTTGTTCACAGCTAGAAATGAAGGACCGATTTGATAAAATAAAAATAAATAAACGGATCAAAAGTGTTGGGTGGCATAAGACCAGATCTTACCATATTTGAAGGGCCTGAGCAGGTGGATGACAGAACGGGGGTTTGTGCGGTGTTACAGGAGAAAGCCACCAGGGATAAGGGGCGTGGAAAGCCATGATCGCCTACGTCCTAAAAGGACAAGGTACATAGTAGAAGAACATTGCAGTCAAGAAAAGGACCGTGATTGAAAAGCATTGTAAACTGAGAAACTATTTTTATATTTCTATTTTGGGAACTATTATTTATTAAAAAAATGTGTTGTTTGTATCTGGAATTGAACGTAGGTAAATGCAAATGCAAGGAGATAAACCGTGAATAAGGAGATTCAGTAAACTCATGATGAAAGTGTGGAGAATCCAGCGATGATCGAACTCTCTACCCAGTCGGAATTGATCTAACAAGAAAAACTTGCTGACCATTACACTACGTCGAACTTCCCAAATGGTAAACATATGTTAGAAAATTCTCACAAAAATGACTTCCAATATGGAGCAAGAAATGGCTTGTAAATTTTAATGTTTCAAGTGTCTCTTTCTGATTTTAATTATTGGTTTCCTTTAAGCTCTCTTTTCCTTTAAAACTTCCTCGTTTCTCTCATTTTTAGTCCATGGTGTTCTTAGCATCCGTATGTTGTGCCATATTGCTGGTAACGGCCATATGTTGAACATCCACATTCTAATGTCATGTTTACAGCATTATAATATTTTGCGTAGGAATTGTATCCCCAAAAAAAAAATATATGTAGATATGAAAAATTAACAAAATGTTTTTTATATTATTTTAATTTCCAACAGGTATGTAACTCATTAGAACATTTGCCATAGCAATAGCAATAAAGTAGGAAGAAGCTAGCGATGTTCTCGATACTGAATTATGCAAAATACTAGTTTTAACCTGTGAAAATTTCACGGTTTTCTTATTTTGATATTCTGACGAATCTTAATTCTTCTGTTAACTTAAAGCGCATGGTAAATTCTGTGACAATAAAATATCCGTAGAAATCCCTGGATTGCGTGTCTCTCTTCTGCTCGTAATCATTCTCGTCTTCTTCTCTGCCGTTCTCTTGCTACCTCTCTTTGTTGTCTTATTCTTTCTTCCATTACAACGATTTTCTCCAGAAATATAATGCATTTACAAAATACAATTAATTTTATTTATTACAGTGTTGGGGCCTCATATGCATAGAAACTTAGGTTCGAATTTTACATTGCACAAGGTCATTTCCCAAATAAATTCTTAACTAAGTTCCTGCATTACAACAATTATTTTTTACGGTTGTAATCATTCATGAAATTAGCAAATAGAACATAGAATGAAATGGTCAAAGCATTAATTGTATTTATATAGAGTGTATTAACAAATAACAAGAGTTACATACTTTGTACAGACGTTGAATGTGTCTGATTAAAAATATTTTCCATTCTCTGCATAGGATTGTGTTACAGCAAATGAGGTAAGTTGTAAAGTTCTTTGTCACTGGAAGATTTATCAGTGTCATATGTAAGTTGTGTTAGGAATAATATTGTTAGAAGATTGGTGAAAATTTTTGTGTCCGTTGATCTTTGTAAAGTTCATCTTTGTAAAGGATATACTGAGTGGTGAAAGAACTAGAGTCAAGAGGTTAATAGATGAATATTGACATTGCATTTAAATTCCTGGAGGTTGTAACCGTCAGGAAAGCAAGAATATGGAAGCGAGTTCCACAGGCGGGAAGAGCGAGATAAGAAGCAGCAGGAGTAGAATTGTCGTCTGCATTTGGTTAATGAGTGGGACCCAGTTGCCAATCTGGTTGCACAAGTAAACACCTTTTGCAGCGGCACCAGTGACTTACGTTCGTTGGAGCAGAAGCCATGAAAGTATTTATAAAACAGACAAAAGGAGGCCACATCTCGTCGGTGGGGAAGTGGCTGTAGTCGAGCCGCCAAGTCGGTACCTATCACATTACTGATTCTCCTTTGGAGCCTGTCGAGAACACTGAGGAGAACACGGGATGGTCAGGGGCGCCTGACCATCCCGTAAATATTCAGTTATCGTTTCAAATCATGACGCAAATACATGATGGTTTTCAGTCTTTTTTTAAGGAGATTAAAACAAAACAAAGCGAAAATCTATTTAACTTTTTTTCTTTTCTACCTGCTTCCTAAATGATGAAATCTCATCTCGCAAGTGAGAAGCAGACAAATATTTCTTGACCGTAGACGAATACTGGGAATTGTTGCTGACATTAACCCTCCTAACACGTATTAGAGAAATAGTCACCAGCTTCTTCAAAATAAATAAATCATGACGTAGAGGGATTGAGGGAGGCAAATACGCCAGAGAACTGTAATCAAGTATAGCAAAACATGAGTTGTACATTGACTTTACTTTTTATTCTTCGCATTTCTATTGATTAATGTTAATGTCGGTAAAGTGACTCACAGAGATTTCCATTGGTCTAAAGATAATTTTATCTTTCAAGAAGGAAGGTTTAAAAACTGTTTAGTTTGATAGTTTATAGTCTACCTTATTGAAACGTTAACTTTTATTCATGTGTACAACAGCGTGTGTCAAAGCAAATATTTTCTAAGCTTATCTAAGTCTGGTAAAAGGCAATGATAATGGGGGAAAATAAATAAAAAGGTTTTAAATTAGATTTTTAAGAAACCGAGCATGATTTAAAAGTTTCCTTTTTTTTTTGTCGATAAAAATACTTGCACCATACGAATATATAGTATGGTTGTTCCATGGCCAGAATTGAATGTAGGTTAAGGCTTTAGAGCAATTTTAAGAAAAATAGCACATTCAGACATAAATGATTAATTCACGTTTTGATATGACAAGAACGTTGGAGGAAAATCCAAGCAAAATAATGATAGTCACAAGGGAATAAACTCACTTTGTAATACGCTTTATTATTTAAAAAGAAAACCTTTGGTGTATATATATATATATATATATATATATATATATATATATATATATATATTTCTTTCCTTTCACGCTGAGGGTGGTTGGATTATTTTTTCTTATGTCTTATTGTAAGATACTCAATAATAGGTCGATTAATATATGTGTTGCCGTCATTTTAGACGACATATCGATATAAATATTCTACCGTTATTTTTTACGGCACCGGCCCACTCACGCATGAATGTTTGCTGCATCGCATTTGTAACTTAAGAGCAGGCGTTGTTGTGCCTTAAAATCCCATCCTGTCGTGTTTTGGTTGTCAAGAAAGTCGTTTTTAAAAATTAATTTCACCTCATGGAATCACTAAGATGTGAAGTGTTACTTATTGTTAGAAAATATAAGAAAATAGACTTGTTTTAATCGTTTCAACCCAAGGTAGTACAGCCACTGATGTGCAGGGTGCTACATAAGAGTAAAAGTTTAGAAAAGAGGAGATTAAAGAGAAAGACGGACCAATTACAGTGGGTGTCAGAGAAAAAGCAAGAAATGTATGGAATCACAGGTGTGAAGACAGTGGCGAAGGTAGAGAGAAAGGAAAAGAACAAGATATACAGGGTGATGTAGAAAGAACTGGGGTCAAGTGGATAAGAGATAAGTATTGACATTGCATTTAAATTCCTGGAGGTTTTAGCTGTCAGGAAAGCAAATATACGGGAGTTCCACAGGCGGGAAGTGCGAGAAAAGAAGCTGGTGGAGTAGAATTGTCGGTTTCATTTGGTTGATCTAACTGTAAGTGGGTGGGACCTTGTTGCCAGTCTAGTTGCACGAGCAATTTCTAGTGGCGGGTGCACCAGTTACTTAATTTCGTAGGAGCAGAAGACATGAATACATTTTGTAGAATAGACAGAGGGAAGCCACATCCCGCCGGTGAGAAAGTGGCTGGAGTCGAGCTGCAAAGTCGGGACCTATCACGTTACAGATTCTCCTTTGGATCCTGTCGAGAACACAGAGATGAACATCAGGGGCGCCGACCCATACATGACAGCAGTATTCTTTGCATGGACGGAATGGTTGATTTGTATATGTGCAAGACGGAAAAAATAACTACCTGGTCCGACACAGTGACCCAACCTTAGGAGAGAGAACAATAAATGAACAATAATTAGAAGATAGAAGATAATGAATGACATTTGGCTTAAATTTTTGAAGATTAATGTTGCCTAGGAAGCTTCTTCTTCTTCTTCTTCTTCTATGTGCCCTGTCCCTTCAGGACGTAGGCGATCATGGCTCTCCACGTCTCCCTATCCCTTGTGGCTCTTAGTATGTTTGCTCCTGTTGCTCCTGGCAACCCCCGTTCCGTCATCCACCTGATCAGTCCCTGCAAATATGTTATCCGCTGCCTTCCTCTGTCTCTCCTTCCTTCTATCTGTCCAGTCAGTATCAGGTTCTCCAGGCTCTCCTTCCTCATTGCATGTCCCAGGAACTTCAGTTGTCTCTTCCTGATGCACAGCATCAATTTTCTTTTTGTTGCCATTCTTTCTAACACCTCGTCGTTGCTTGTATGCTCAGTCCACGATATCCGTAGCATCCTTCTGTAGAACCACATTTCGGCCGCTTCCAGTTTTGTCCTCATTTTCGATGATATTGTCCAGCATTCACAGCCGTATTGAAGAACTGGCATCACGTGGCAGTCTAGAACTCTTTTCTTCGTTTATATTGAGATTTTCCTGTATGTTAGTATTTTGCTCATCTGGAACGCGTCCTTTGCCATGCCAAGTCGCCTTCGGATCTCCGTGTCGCACTTTCCATCTCCTGTTAGAACACTTCCTAGGTACTTAAATTCTTGTACTTGTTTGATTCTGTTATTCTCCACCTGTATTTGGCATTTTGGGTTGTATCTTTTGCTGATGACCATGCACTCAGTTTTCTTAAAGTTTATTTGTAGTCCCTTCTTGTCACTCTCCACTGCTACTTTCTGTATGAGGTCTTGTAGTTTCCTTTCCGTGCCCGCAATCAGCACTGTATCGTCCGCATATCTTATGTTGTTCAGGTTGTGGCCTCCAATAACAAATCCTGGCGTGTCATCTAGGGTCCTCAAAATATTAAAGAGAACTGTATTAGAAAAAACAGTTAGTTTAGAACTTAGTGATATAATTTAGCCATTTTAATTGTAAATGGATAAGACCTAGCGCTAATCTAGCACGGCGCTTAAATTAATAAAATCTAGGTAAAATAGAAAAACCTTCATCAGAACATTTACCATTAAAGTATTTAAGAAAGAGTACAAGGAACCTACGTTGCAGCGATAGAAAAGTGACTGAAGCCGAGATGACAGGTCAGGACAAATAACATTGCAGACTCTTCTTTGATTTTATTAGGTATTTTGTATGAATTATCCTCTCTATATTCATCTACAGAACTGTCTGCATTCGTTATTCATCTGGATGCTTCTTTAATTTTTACTTAACACGGAATAAACTGGTATTATATATTTGCTGATTATTTAGAGAGATATCGTTATTTTTGTCATATATATATATATATATATATATATATATATATATATATATATATATATATATCAGCCGCTAAGAAATCCATTATTGACTTCAATAACTCTTGAATCTTTAATACAGACGTCATCTAAAAACTACTTAAATATTGAGTCATGAATTCCTGACTCTGCCGATTTTGTTTTTTGTTTGTACAACAAATTTTAAATAAATATTTTTCTTTCTTAATCTACCTAGATTTTTTTTTAATTTTCCGTGTATGGATATAATTTTGGACTCTTTCCGGAATGTGAATATTTGTAACAGATTTGAATTAATAAATTTTTGTTTTGGATCTTTGCTAATGAAGCAAGAATTTTCTCGCTGAAATAGCTATTCAACGAAATGTAATTCTCGGGATTTATATATATATATATATATATATATATATATATATATAATAACTACATAGACTCTGTAAGTATGCAGGCCGTAAATTTATACTAAAATAAACCTCCGAAATAACCATTAACAAACAGAACCTAAATCCGTTACAATCCGGTGTACTAAGACGTCGGATAAATGGGGAGAAAAAAAAGAAACACGCGGAACAAGAACAAAACATTCAATACTCCGCAGTAAAGAAAAAACCCCAAACGGAACCAAACACAAGAAAAAGTGCTCAATACAAAGTACGAAAGAAAAGATACAATAGTAGAGCAAAAACACACAAAAATCTAGAGTGAGCCAAAACCTACAGCGGTTTCACACTACGGATCGTCAGGGCAACTGACGATCCGTAGTGTGAAACCGCGGTAGGTTTTGGCTCACTCTAGATTTTTGTACATATATATATATATATATATATATATATGATGGTCAAATTGTCATCTAAATTATATAAAAATGAAAATAGCATTGAACATCTTATTTTAACAGATATATATATATAAATTAAAATGAATTATTACACGAAAATATATTAAAAAGTAAAGACTAAATTCATTTAATGAAATAGCCATTTGCATCATCAACAGCCTCCAGAAGACATCGCAACTCTTCGGGAAAGTCTTCCTGTTTAAGTTCAGTGAATGCTTCTATAAGCCTGACCTTCAATTTTCAATTCATCTTGGGCGCTACAAGGAGTTTTATTCGTCTATATATATTATGGACTCTCGATCTCGACATATGAGCGTCTAACTTAGTCTACCACACAAAGAATTGTTTTTTAAGGGGTGAAGGCTTGTGTAGCACACTTTTTGGAACTGCTGATAACAAACAATCGGTGTAGAAGTTTGACACGGATCGCATGAACAGCAGACCACAGATATTTAACTTATAACTGGATGGAAGGGACGGATTAATACCTTCTCGAAAGGTACCAGTGCGTAAGTGGATACAGAGTGTTTGACTGGAAATTGAACTCGGCTCACCGATATACACTGCACCACAACACACATCCGTCAATATATATATATATATATATACGGATCGTCAGCGCCAGGCTACCAATTTATATAAAAAAACTGCAAATATATAGAGCTCAAAAGAAGAAACCAAATTAAATCAATCTTTATTACAAACCAGAAAAATAAACAAAAATCAAAAAACCTATTTTAGTAAGCAATTTTTTATATGTTTACATCTATTAAGAATTTCGGTTTTTGAACTAAGCAAGCTATGCGTAGGTTCAAACAGTGCTATGGCTAATTTTTCCTCACCACATAGCTGGCAGAACTTGCTACCTACTTTATAATTTGAGCATTTTTTTTATTATTTCCCATTTAAGAATGGGGTCTGTTTTAGTAATATTTTTACGGTTCCATACATAAGTAGCTAACTCGGGACTATGGCTATATTTTTAGTATTTAAACGAACTCTTATGGTTATAAAATCTACGTTTAAAAGTATCATAAGTTGCTCCAATATCAGTTTTAGGATTAGGATCATTTTCATCAGCGTAGACTCTAACTCCATATACAACACAAGACTGCCGACAGTAACCATTGATGAGGCAGTCATTCTTCAGTCTACAATTACACTTGGGGTTGAAACTAGACTTTTCGGGTTTTTTAATTTACTTTTATTAATTCCGTTTATTTTACCTACATTAATAACTCAATTTAATGGCATTTCTGTTAAAGATTTTATTTAGACAACTATTTTTACTGAAATGTTAGTCAATTAATGTGAAAAGCTTTTTACCAATTTTGGTTCTAACCTCCTTATTGGAAGGGGGTTGAACCAGATAATTTTCCTGGCTCTATTCTTATTTTTAGCATTATTAGGTGTGCTAAATTGAAGGTTATCTTTATAGCCACATTTTTTTTTATAGGGGTATAATTGCTTTTTGTGTAAGGGGCAATGTTTCCTGTATTTAGATCCAAAGTTATGTCTAAATAATTGACAGTTTTTAAATTACGATCAATATCTATAGTGAATTCATTTTCTTTAAAAGATTTATGTAGTTTTTCCTTAATCTGTCGCAAATTTGGGGTGTATTATGATCAACGATAATCAAACCGTCATCCCGATACAACCCGTGATTGTGGAAATCCAGGAGGTTATTTAGTTTGTATAGGAGAAGCCATCCTACCAACTCCGCTACCTCACGCATCCATCATACGCCCCCATGGGATTATCAAATCCCTCGGCGTCAGTTTTTTAATCCACAGTTCCTCATCATGATATAGTAGGATCTTGCGACAGTGTCTAATTAAGCCAAGATCATTGTTAGAAATTTCGTTAAACTCTTTAGCTAAATTAATAGCTTCTAGTAATATATCAGACGTTATAGACGGGTAGAACTCTTTAATATCATATTTTATGAAAGCAGGAAGCTTAAATTTTCTGAATTGATTGAATCATTTTATGCAGTCTAATGTAGACTGCCACTGGTTAATATTTAAAAACATACGTAAATTACTGCACAATCGTTGTAATATTATCTTACTAATTTTTCCTAATTCCGTTTTAGTAAGATTTAACAATCGGAAATCAGGATGGGGGGGGAATGAACTTTCGTGGTCTTTAACCGTTATAAAGCTATCTTTTACAGTCAATTCTTTTACAAGATTGAATTTACCAACCAGTAAACTAGATTCTTGATTTAATTTTGATTCCATAGTAGGGGAATAATTAGTGCTGCTTTATTGTAATTACGTATAATAATATTAATATCTATATATATATATATATATATATATATATATATATATATATATATACGATGATTATTTAAGGTAAGGTTTTTTAAGTTTTTTTTTTCCTAATTTTAAATGTTAAAATTTATTTTAAATTTTAGAATCGTGAATAAAATTACTGACAGCATGAAAGGATTTTTATCGAGAAGACTAACTCTTTTTTTTCTGTTTCCTTTGTCTATTTTGCCTTGTAATGCTCGTCTCACTTTGAAGAATTGTGATTTTGTTTTATAAATAGAACGAACAATCTAGGGCCTGTCTGAGCTGAATTAGATTCGAAAATTTCTATCGATTTTTCGCCGTTCGACGGAAGTAACCGTTTTTTTTATTATCTAAAATGTGATTTTATCAATCGTCTTATATATCAATGTATCGAATAGCTCCATAAAATGTGATTTTATCAGTCGTCTTATATATCAATGTATCGAATAGCTCCATAAAATGTGATTTTATCAATCGTCTTATATATCAATGTATCGAATAGCTCCATAAAATGTGATTTTATCAATCGTCTTATATATCAATGTATCGAATAGCTCCATAAAATGTGATTTTATCAGTCGCCTTATATATCAATGTATCGAATAGCTCCATAAAATAAAATTTATAAAACAAAACAAAAACAATTTTTTCTTAACATTCAATATCGGACGGCGCATCAAAGCAATAAACTCGACGGTGATTTTTAACTGCGTATGTCGAATATGCGTTATGGTGCAGTGGATATCGACGCTGAACGACAGATTGGGAAGCCGAGTTTGAATTCCAGTTGAATTCCTCGCATTAACCTACGCACAAATGCCCTTGGGAAAGGTATTAATCCGTCTCTTCCATCCAGTTATGGGTTGAATAATACGACAGATTGGGTTCTATAGCCTTGGCTGGTAACCAGTCTACCACAGAAAGCAATGGCAACCTACTGCGGGATAATCTTCTGCCCAGTTAGTTTTGTATTTTTCGAGACATGATCGCCCAAGCGTGTGTCACGTATGGAACTTTAATGACTGACCGATGTTGATGTCATACTAAATTCTTTCAGTACTGATTCTTACTAAACCTATCTTGGTTTGATACAAGACTAATTGATAACAGGAAAAAAACGAGTGATTTTGTTGCGTTTAACTGCTAAGTAGGATGGTTTTAGCAGAATAAAACCCTCTGCTTAGAATAAGAATTTTAATACTTCTTTGAAATATAAAATGGTGATTGTTCTGATATGCATTCAGTTTTATGAATACACTTGAATGCAAACTGATATACATTTGCCTTAATAAACATTTACTCGATTCCAATCGATTAAAAGAACCTTCAATCATAATGACAAATCGGGGTGCCGAGTTCGAGTTGAATTGCTTGCATTCACTTACGCACAAATACCATTGGGAAGAGGTATTAATACGTCTTTTCCTCCAGTTATGAGTTAAGTAATAGGACAAATCCGGTTCTATAGCCTTGGCTGGCAACCAGTCTGCCGCAGAATGCAATGGCAAACTACTGCGGAATAATCTTCTGCCTTGTCACTCATGTCTCTTTCGATCGCCCAAATCGTGTGTTACGAATGACACTTAACTGAATTGTTCGGATGAGCTCTTCGCGATGGTCCCCAGCATTTCTGAAATTAAGTGCTATACTAGATTAACAAGTAGGTCTCATCAATTCACAGTTGAACTGGCTAGATATAACCGTAAATTCAATGCTAACCGTTTCTTTTCTTTCACTTCTTGACTGGGAAACTCTCTTCTGGTTCCATGCTTCCCAGTTAACTTTGATAATCATAAGTTTAAATGCAATGTCAATCGTTATCTGTTGTCTTTCTGGTTACTGTTCTATTGTTATCAGTCTTTCGTAATTTTCCTGTTTTTTTCTTTCACACCCAACAATTCCTTGTGTTTTAGTGGCTTTACTGCCTTTTTTGGGGTAAATTAGATTAAAAAATATCTTGTTTGAATATTGATGCAGTGACGAATTCCTCACATGCGTCAGTGATCGTTATTGTAGCTGAATTGAACGACAGTATTTTAAATGCTTCTCACCCGACTACACCGAAGCCTTCTACATTCTGAATGCATTTGAATGCAAACTGATATACAATTGCTATAATAAACTATTTTGAGAATGACACTAGCACATTTACTCGATTCTAATCGATTAAAAGAACCTTCAATCAGAAAAAATAGTTTTGTCTTTTAAATAGCTTTTTAATGATGCAAAAATCAAGTGTAGCATAAAGAGAAGGCATTTGAAAATAACTACAAACGGAAGAAGGACAAGTAAATCTTCTTTTCGGTTTCCTCTTGTCAAAGAGCGGAAGTGCATTGTGGTGCAGTGGATATCGGCTTGGAACGGGAAATCGGAGAGCCGCGTTCGAATTCCAGTTGAATTCCTTACATTAATTTTCGCGCAAATACCATTGGGAAAGGTATTAATCTGTCTCTTCCCTCCAGTTATGGGTTAAATAACAGGAGAGATTGGGTTCTGTAGCTTTTGCTGGCAACCAATCTACCACAGAAAGTAATGGCAACCTACTGCGGGATAATCTTCTGCCCAGTCATTCATGTTTTTTCTCGAGACATGATCGCCCAAGCGTGTATCCCGTATGAATGACTGACTTTTCAAAGAGGTTCGTGGGCAAGTTTAAAATACTAAAATAATGAAACAGAATAACAAATAAAATTTCGATAAAACCTGTGATTAGTCTTTATCTGTCATTGCAAATAATACAAATACGTCGTTATTAAAAAAATGTGCAGATTTAGAAATTTTATTAAAAACAAATGCTTAGAATAGCATAGATAGAATGATAGAATCATATTCAACGTATTATTTGATAGAATAAACTTCAATGTTTATTATTCTAAAGTTGTTTATCAGAATTACATGTTGCTTTACAAACATCAAAACAAAGGCGGGATGTGGTAGAAGGCAGTTTTTTTTTACCGTGGGCATTCCGAGCGTACGCTCGGGCAGAAATTTTCTGTAGACCCGGTATAGACGGTGTAGTGCTCCTTTCTGTTTAACCCAGACGCATAACCACGTCAGGGTTCCTCTCTGTTTAACGGCAGAAAGTCTGACAAATTCAGAGCGTTGGTTTGTTCTTTATCAAAACGGCATTCCTCTTCTTGCTAAACTCGAATCAATTGTTCTGTATCCGATATCTGAAATCTTCAAGAGTAGCAGGCATTATTTTGTGTAGAGTAAATTCGATTAAAAATGTCTTGTTTCGTCTACTGATATAGTAACGCATTTATCACTTGCGTCACTGGTCGTTATTTTAGCTGAAGTGAAAGACAGTATTTTAAATGGTTCTTACCCGATTACTTCGAAGCCTTCTGCATTCTGAATGCATACGAATGCAAACTGATATACATTTTGGGAATGACATTAACACATTTATTCGATTCCAATCGATTAACAAAACCTTCAATCACAAATAACGTCAAACGAACACTCTTTCATTCATATACCTCCACAGATAAAAATTGCGTGGATCAAGATCTGGTAACCCAGGAGGCCGCAGGCGATGAACAAGATCCTCTTTTGCACTAACATATAATTTTATAACAGTTTTAATTTATACAAAATCGGAAAAATACCACCATACATTTGAAATAGCTGGAAAAATATTTGTTTTGATTTTTACAACTTCGAGCCGCATACTATCTAGTTGTGTTGAATATGCTTGTCTTTTAGTATTTCCTTTTATTAAATTTTCGAAATCTGCTTCTTTACTTTTTAATGACCCTGTGTAATAACATAAATTTGGTTATGACTGTTAACTTTTAAGGAATAAAGAAAATCTTTTTCTTGAGCAGAGACAGTTCTCGTCGATAGAAAAAAGGTTTCACAAAAAGTTGAAAATTGAAAGCGCAACACTTTTTTTTTTTAGCAATCCTGACTTTTTAATATATGCTAACCAAAAAGATTTTTTCATGTCAGAATCGATCTTGCACATTTTTTTAAAAATCATCTCACCCAATGCAAGGCATTCCACTGCCATTGTTGCGCAGGGGTTTACATAGGGGAAAGTGATGAAAAAGAGGGGTTAGTTATAGGAAATGTCAGAAGGAGGGTAATGGATGGATGAGAATCCATCTATTACCCTCCTTCTGACATTTCCTATAACTAACCCCTCTTTTTCATCACTTTCCTCCTATGTAACCTCCTGCAAAACAGTGGTAGTAAAATGTCTTGCTTGGGGCGATATTATTATAAAAAAATCAGAATATTCAATCAATCACATGGATAAATTCAAGTAAAATATGAACTCAGGGTAGGCCCAATCTATTCAGTGCAGTTTTCATAGTTCCTGAGTTAGAACGGTTTATCTGAAGTTTTAATTCTCGGAATGCTCGCTGTTAATCCTTCAAGTGTTAATCCTTTGAGTATTAACCCTCTGTTCAAAATCATTTTGATAAAAATATGAAAACTTGTATAATCAGCAGAGCGCCTTTATTTCGTGTAGTCTAGCCTTGAGAGGAAAAATATGGTTGTTTTTTTAAACTGTAAATACATTTGTGATGATATAACCAGTAGAGACGCCTAAAAGAAAATAATAACGTGTAATTTTTAGTTTTGACCTTGGAGGGCATCAAACATAGACGTGAATCATACAAAAACATCTGCAAATAAAGATAAAATGGCATTTATTCGAGCAAGATCATTCGACTATTGTTGGCATGAAGAACAGTACATAAACTAGTCGCCGCACAGAGATTTGACAAAAGCGAAGGTCGCCAAGTGAATTAAGTTAATGAAATGCGAAGCTAAACTTAGAATCACCTGGGGAATTCATAGAAACTTTTATTTGGATTTATCGATAGAAAACTAAACGCCGGTTAGACGGTCTGGTTGGATCAGTCAGAAGGTCAATCGGGAGGAGCCAGAAACAAAAATTAAATCAGTTAGAGAAGCAAATTTCAGTAATAGAAAACCAGGAGCGGGTGGCATTTTCCCCCCATTTTTTTATAGATAAGAATGCATCTAAAAACCGATACGAGTTAATTGATATCCATGGTACAATTACAGCATCTTCGATCGACCAATATACATCCCTGATGTCTCTATACTAGAACTTCTAGCAAATCCCCATTGCAGACGCCTTCTCAGGCACGTATGCTGATCGAACCTTAGTTATAGTTACAGAAGGCGTTATCTGACGTTCAAATCCTCAGTCACGTTCACTTATGACGAAGTCACAAGTAAACAACCATAGACAGCTGTCGAAACGTCCTGTCTGCACAATTTCACTCACAAGTCTTCGATCAACCCGTGGTATAGTTTGCAGGCACTTTCCAAAGGTGCCGTATGCTGGGATCGCATTCTTCAAACCGATAACACCAAAAAGTCACTTTCCTAACAAATAGACCGTGGTGAGATTTGAAATTGAATACTCTAACAACTAGGACACGCGCCCATAAAAGATCGACAAATAGTGGTTAGCTAAATACTGCTGATATGATTCTTCTTTCTCTTATTTATGTGCCTTCAACCCTTAGGATATAGGCGATCGTGGCCCTCCATAACATCCTGTCGTTTGTCGCTTTAAATAATTTTTTTTTCGTTATTTCTATTAAACACTGTTCCATCAACCATTTACTGAAGCACAGATATAGAAAGCAGAGAAGTTCAAATTAGCGTTTCCTATTCGGGATAAACTAGCAAAACGGATTCTCTTTGAACAGCTTTAGCTCCATCCTACTGCCAACTTAATGAGAAAAAATCATAAATCATAGTTCCAACTCAGCCCCGACAAAAATATTTTCGTCTATGCCGATCGGAACTAGACAGCAGTGTCTTCCGATTGCTTTGAGTTGCCATACCCAATTTTTCTTCTTGATGTGCCATGTTCCGTCAGGACGTAAAAGATTATGCCTCTCCACTACCTCGTGTGACTTGTGGCTCTTAGTAAATTTTTTCTTCTAAAACCTGTTCCGCCATCTATATACTCAAGCACAATAAGTATTTTACGTGTGGCTTTCCTCTGTCCTCGTGCATTCAATGTTCTGTGCTGTCCATATTTTTCAAGCGTTCTTCATTATCTACCCCAGAATTCTCCACTGTCTCTTCCTGATTTTAAGTTTTTGAAGGACCAGTATCCAACCTTCTTCCGTGATTAGATTGTTATGCTTAAACATTGTTGGACTAACTTCATTGATGTCAAGTGGGGGCTATATTGAAAAATAGTGAAAAAATTGTCTTCTTTCTCAAACTTCTTCTGAGTAACGCTCAGAACCTTTTTGAAGGACCCTCATATAATACATTATTTTCAAATAAACGGTTATGAAGTGATACTGGATCATACTAGAAAGAGAGACAACAGCTAGTAGATTTTTTTATGTGTCGTGACCCCTCAGGACGTAGGCGATCATGGCTCGCCACAAATTTATGTCCACTGTGATCTAAGTAAATTCCGTCTTTTCCTAAACCCTTTTCCGCTGCCCATTTATTTATGATCAGTATAATAAGCGTTGATTTTCGCTCTCAATATGTACTGGGAGTATCAGAATTTCGAAGCATTCTTTCCTCATTGTGGACCCTAGAAATTTCAGCTGTCTCTTTCTGATGTTAAGTATAAGTTTTCTCTTTGTTTCCATTCTGTCTAAAACCTCGTCATTGCTCAAATGTTCTGTCCATGGGATTCTGTCCCCATTTCTGTTGAATCGAGTCTCTTCTTCATCTTTGAGGAGATCATCAGGTATTCACTACCATATAGGCGGACACACATCACGTAACAGGTCATTACTATTTTCTTTGTTTCTAATTAAATGTTTTTGTTTCTTAATAGTTTGCTTAGGTTTTGGAATGAAGATATTAAAATTTTTGTATTTGTTTGATTTTAGTATCACTGATTTTTAAATGATTACGACAGTGAGTACTACAATGAAAAGAAAAAGTAGTAGCAGTAGAAGAAGAAGAAGAAGACACTCACAAGTCAGACACCCATCAGTCAGTTAAGTGTCATACGTGACTGGGCGATTTTGTCGAGATCCAAATGTATTGTTGTTATGTATTTTTTAAAAATATATTGCTGGTAATATTCTTACCTTCAAAAATGTATTACTGGCAATATGTTTTTTTATTCAGAAATGAATTGCTAGTAATATTTTTGTGAAAGAATTTATTGCAGGTAATTTGTAGGCAAGTTTTTTTTTTCTTAATATTATGGATTCTTGTTTAAAAAACCACATAATATAATAATAACACAAAAAAGGTATGAGAGAAAAAGGTAAGTGTATTGAACAAAAGATATACAACCTGTTCACGGTTAGTAGATTCAGGAATACTTGTTAGTACGAGTCAAATATATACAAAGATGTAAGTCCGGTAATAAGTCTATATTTCTTGCTGGCCAACGAGTGGGGTTCAAGTGCTCTGGCTAACAACTCAACTCCCTCCAACTCTGTAGGCAGGATTATTTGTATACTATGGAAGCGTCCATAGAGTGTGTAAATATGGGTGACTTTCCAATAAATATATTGCCAGTAATATTTTTGCTGAAATATGTAATGCTGATAATATTTATTTTTCAAAACTTTATTGTTAATAATATTTGTTTCAGCAAAAATGTACTGGTGGTAATATTCGTTCTTTTAAATCTATTGCTGGTAATAATTTTACTTCGAAAATGTATTAGTGGTAAAAAGATTTATTCGATGTTCTTAAAATTTGTATTCCTGGTAATATATTTCTCCAAAGATATATTGCTGATACTATTTTTTTTCAAAAAATATTGCAGGTAATATTTTTTCTCCAAAAATGTATTGCTGGAAATTTTAGCATAAAGGTATATTTCATAATTTCAATTTTACTATATATAAAGATATATATATATGATACTTTCAGAGTGTTTTAACCCCTTTTTGGATGTTAAATATTTGGCTATGACTTGGACTGTAACACAGGCTATCAGGTCAGGGTGAACATGAGAACAACAGTGATTAAAAGGGGGAACCATGGTCATAAAAACTGTCTAATAGATAGTTCGACGTTTGTATTGGAGCAATGTAAAATAAAAAATAAACATTAAAAAACAGTAAATTTCTTATTCTTCACTTTATTTCTTTCTTCATTTTATGGTATATATATATATATATATATTTTAATTAGGGAGCTAGTATTAAAAAAACACTATTGTGCATATATATATATATATATATAATAGTGTTTTTTTAATACAATATATATATAATAGTGGTTTTTTAATACTAGCTCCTTAAATTTAATGTGTGTGTGTCTGTGCGTGTATGATTAAATAAATTGCAAACATTATGTCTGCTTATTTCTAACAAAATTCGTTCTCAATCGCGGATAATCTTTTGTGCATTAAAATTGAAAGATGTACGAAATGCGCTGTTATTTTTACAATTGATTTTATTTTTCCATTTCTCAAATGTCTCCAAGTACTTTTACTCTTTTTCCGAGATCGTCTTCGCGCGTGCAAATTGTAGTAACCGCAAAAATTGTCTTGTTAAGAATTAAAGTAATCTTTTTATTCTTGCTTCAAATGTAACGGTTGAAAATCTATTTAATCTGACATGTCTAAAAGAGAACTTGCTGCCTAAATGCACAAATATATATATATAATCAGAGTGCAATAGATAGATAGATAGATAGATAGATAGATAGATAGATAGATAACAAATCACGAGAACATTAAAAAGATTAGAAACCTTTGGGGGGAAAAAGATAACAAAACTACGAATGTCCAATTAAGAAAGAAGCGAACTAGAAAAAAATCAGAGTGGAAGACAGACAAATGCTATAACTCATTTAAGATACGTTTTCACAAAAGCGAAAACCAGTGAGGATTAGCATGATAAAAGAAATCTCATAACGTCTTTAAAACTTAATGAAAAGATTCCGCCTACAGGCGGAAATGCTGGATTGAAAACAGAATTAAAGATGTCCGCTAGAGAGTAACCCTCACGTTAACTGACTGACACATCCCTTTTTGGCTATCATCGCGCGTCAGTCAAACAGGGAATACCAGAGCTTTTACCGGAAATCAACCGACGACAGTGAACATGCTTATTTCATACAAGTATCCTCAAGTAATGAAATATATATATATATATATATATATATATAAAGAGAGAGAGAGAGAGAGAGAGAGAGAGAGAGAGAGAAACAAACATAGATAAATAGATAATGAAGACACAAATAGATAGTTTACGAAAAGACATAGATAGATAGATAGATAGATAGATAGATAGTTTATGTAAAGAGATCGATAGATAGAGAGATAGATAGTGTTGGATAGAATGAAACAGGTATAAAATGTGATAGATAGATAGATTACAAAAAGATATAACCAGATAGAATTTATGAAAAGACATAGATATGTAGGTCGGTAGGTAGGTGGTTTATAAAAAGTCATTGATAAATAGATATTTTATGAAAAGACCAGCGGATAGATATTGTATATTTGGGAAGCAAACTTTATTTTTAACATGTTACATTGAATATAACAATCAAGAAACATGTTACGTTTTTTTTAAATTTTTTAAGAATATTTGTTTGGAGAAAACTCGAGAAAGAACAGAAACGGTCCATAATGGTTATTGACCATACGCGCTTTCGGTCATTCCATTTGATATTTTTAAGAGGTTCTCCTTCCCCTTTTCAGCTAGTAAATATGTCAGTTGGGAGGAGCTAGACAAAAATTTAGTTATCTAGCCGATCAAGACTCAATATTAAAAAATCTTGAGCGCGTGGCTTCTCCCTATTTTCATAGATAGGCAAGCATCGAATGACGGATACAAGTAGATTTTTTTTTTTTAATCATTTCACCCCGAGCAAGGCAGAAATGCCACTGATGAGCTGGGGGCTACATAACTGTAAAAAGATTAATTAGAAAAGAGTGAGGAGTACAAACTAGTTAGAAAGGAGCAATAGAAAACTGAGAATGCAGGTGCGATGACAGATACATAGGTGGAGAGAAAGGGAAGGATATACAGGGCAGGGGAGAGAGCTAGAGTCCAGTGGTTAATAGATGAGTATTGACATTGCATTTATATTTCTGGAGGTTGTAGCTGTCAGGAAAGCAAGAATATGGGAGAGAGTTCCACAGGAGGGAAGTGCGAGAGAAGAAGCTGAAGGAGTAG
>JBBBDQ010000327.1:7872500-8047500 GCA_037127315.1 Ascarosepion bandense | reverse complement strand
GGGCATTATGTGTAAAGTTTTGAGCTGGTGCAAAAAAGGAATGAAGAGTGTCTGGACGTCGAAATCTATAAGGATTAGTGATAGGCTATCAACGATTTATCCTGTAGATAATGGGGTTGTTGGGATGAAAACAATTAATCCTCTCCAATACGCCATAAATGCATTTGAACTCTTACGCCTTGAAAGCGAGTACTGAAGGGCACCAGCTCAAAATGGTGAAAATAATAAATTTTTAGCTTGAGTAGATACTTAAAAATTAAATTAGAGCAAAGCAGCAATCAGGGTTACTATATGGAGTGGCTCAAAATAGCGGCCATTTTCCAGTATCGTTAGCGTATGGATGTGTGTCATTGTGTGCGTGCTGTCGCTAAGATTTTGGAAAAATTTGAGCCCACCCAATATTCAAAGTAAGGAGTCTAATTGAGAGTACAAACTTTACTTATGACTCAAAATCTATCTATCTATCTATCTATCTATCTATCTATCTATCTATCTATCTATCTATCTATCTATCTATCGAAATGTATTCATTATCTATCTATCTATCTATCTATCTATCTATCTATCTATCTATCTATCTATCTATCTATCTATCTATCTATCTATCTATACAAATGTATTCATTATCTATCTATCTATCTATCTATCTATCTATCTATCTATCCTTTACTTAATTTTCTTTTTTTGTGACTTTTGTTTATATTTTCTCCGGTTGTTTCTTGTTTCATTCGCTTTTTTTATTCCAGTTTTACTTCATTAATTCCATTTTCCTCCCATTCTTTGCCATCTTTGATTCTTTCATCAGCATCTGTTTCCTTTCAACAAACTTCCACTGAATTTGTTACCTATATTTTGTGCGCAGCGTCTCCATTAATCAAATTCTCTTTTTCCGTTTTTTTTTCAACCCCTTTTCCATTGAACAAAGATTGACGGTTGATTGTTTTTTTTTCTACTGTTCATCAAAATTTTCGGTGTTATTTAAGACTTAAACATATTTTTCATTGTAATAAAAAAATTTTTTCGAGCAAATATTTCACTTCTTCTTTATGTGCCGTGTCCTTTCAGAACGTAGGTGAACATAGACTTCAACATGCCCCTCTGCTTTTGGCATCTCTCCCAAACACCGCTCTGCCATCCACTTGTCAAAGCCCATCAGGTATGTCTCGCGCTGCTTTCCCCTGTCTCTCTTACCCTCTATCCGTCCTGTGAGCATTACATTCTTCTAGTACTCTTTCCGTATTACAGGTCTCAGAAAACTCATATTTTTTTTTTTGATGCTAAGTATAAATTTCCATTTCGTTTGGATTCATATAGGGGGACAGATATCACATAACAGTCCAGTACTTTTTAATTTTTTATATTATTTTTTCAACAAAATTTTCTCATCTCTCAACACTCCACTTAGCCTTTGAAATGGATCCATTGCCATACAAGTGCGCCATCAGATCTCAGTTTTGCACTTTCCATTCTCTGTCAAACCTAATAATTAAAAAGAATTACAATGATTTTTCCAGTAGAATGTCCCACCATTTAACTCATAGTTGAAGGAAGGAGGTGGATTTACATTTTTGCTAAAGGAATTTTCGCGTAATTATATTGTAACGAAACCGACTGAACTTAGAACTCTGCCGTTTGATTTCACATTCTGAGCTTCGATTCATTGCACCAACTGCACATACATTAGGAATGAGAAAAAAACTGTTGTCTGTCTTCCATCTCGCTCGTAGAATAAAAACAAACAAACAAACAAAATAGGCAAAAAAAAAAAAAAGAATTCCAACGAATAAAACCAAAACTTCTTCATGATGGCGGAAAATGAAACATGGTTCATTTTTTTTTCATCACAATAGCTCGAGAGTCGACGCTTTCCTTTTTACAGACTGAACTGAAAGTCGACATGTTGATACAAAACAAATGAACCAATGATATTTTTTTAACCAATACAAGCAGTTAATTAGGCTCCTTGAGATAAATAATATATGAACTTACAGTAGGCCAACAGAACCACGACTTTCTCGCTAATAGCATAAACATGTTAACGATAAAACTCCATTCGGAGCTGTTTTTCATCATGCAAAACTTGATGAAAACACAAGTTTCATCGTTAACATGTTTATATTGTTATTAAGAGGAAATATTAAAGTGTTTTTTAAATATTTTATTAACATTTTGATTCATAATCTTGTTTCTTGCGTCAGCAGAAAAATCTATGATGTCCACAATTTTAAATAAAAACGTCTAAAATAAGCCCGATATATCAAATTTTATATAATATATATAGATACACGCACACAAACACACACGCCCACACACACACACGCAGAAACACACACACAGATATATTTATATAAATATATATATAGAGACAGAGTTAGACTGAGAGAGAGAGAGGGGGAGGGAGAAGCGGTGACACTAAGTTCAACTCCGATTGTTTGATACATGAAAGCAATCTTCTCTCCATGAAAATTGCGTTCAATCATTAGAAATTGGTTAACGTCAAATGGTGTTGACCGCAATAATCATTCTTTTACTTGAACATATTTAAAAAATCACCAGGGTAGGATTACGTCGAAAGCTTGAACCCTATACCCTGTACTTTTTTTCAAAACTGTATTTTAGACAATTCCTTATTTGACAAAAATAATCTGCAACTGGAGAAATCGATCATCGAACTTAACTGACACAAAATATCTTCCGTCAAAAGGGCATTTGCTTTAAACAACCTTCCTTGCCTAAATACACAGAATATATATATATATATATATAGGAAAAAGGTGTTGAAAATACAACTGGAGTCATCAAGAATATTTATTTAGAGAAACTCTATCAGTTTCACAGTTCTGTGATTTTCAAAAGTTAAATTGAGATTTAAAATTTTGTAGCTATGTTATGACACACACACACACACACACACACACACACACACACACACACACACACATATATATATATATATATATATATATATTCTTATATGCATTATTATATTGAATTTGTTAAGTATGAGAGGGAGAGATGCTAAACAGTCAGCCAAAATGGCTGTGCAAAGCTTCTCGGTCGCCTTCATATTTTTATTTCATCTTTTCCGTGCTATTGCGAAAAGAAACTTGGCATATTTTTGCGCATATTTTCTTACGTAGACGGGAAATTCTTACAACGAGTCACTGCATTCTTTCCTTGGTTGAAATCCTAGCGAAATTATCCATCGGAACTAGGCCGAAGATAATGACGATGTCTAAGAATCTGACTCAGAAAGCAATCGCTATGAAAGTTCAGTCTTCAAAAAGATCCATTTCAGAATTCCCTATGAGATTTCAAAGCATTGATTAAACTGCGTAATACTATTTTTGCCCTTGGGTAGCATCTGTTAATTCTTATTTTCTTACGCCTATAGAAAGTATAACAAATGGAAAATATTAACTTTAAATATTGTTTTTGACAACAATTATGATATTTCTGAAATTAACCTATTCAGATTAGGAAAACTGGTAACTTTGGACATTCTCTGTCACGCAAACTAGGAACAAAACGGAATATGATTCAAATGTAACATTTATTTATTCTAGAATTACACAAGAGAGATCACTGAAAATTTAATGACAACTTGTCTGCACTTGAAAGTTTACAAATAAACTAAATTGTTGAGCTTATGTTCTTTGTACTTATACTGCCATCTATGTTGCTAGAACTTTCTAGAAATTCTTGTAGCTTTTAGAAAATTGTAGAAAATTGTAGAAAATTGTTCTTCAGCGCTGAATATGTTTGAATTTAATGAAAAATAGGTTAGTTTTAAAGTATCGATATCCATGACACAAAAGCAAAGTTTGAAAGGAATAATAATCATTTCCTTTGCTTTGCAGATAAAAAAAATTAGGAAATAACACTTTTTGACCAAAGGCAAAAACAGTCAAAATGTTGTTACACAGTCTAAATTTTGAATCAATCAAGATATGAAAGCTGCATTACTGGATGGTACGAAAACTGACCAGGAGAATAAAAACTCTGTCAAAGAATGACAAATGATGAATGAAGGGGCTTTGTTCAATTTGTCTGCCATACCACGACTGATCTTTCCAGAACATAGACCAAAGAGGTTTAAGAAGGCAGGGGAGCGATTATATTGAATCAATTTCAAAGTCTGCTGCTTATATTGGTTTTATATGACGTCCCAGATAGTTTTTCTCGTAAGAATCAATTTACAGATTTATAAATCTACCGTTCGAACATGTACTGAAGATTGCCGCCAAAACTAGTCTGGCGTTTTCTATGTGTATATACTACGAGAAAATCCAAGGAAAAGACTTTAATATTCTCAGTCTCTGTGTGCCATTTCGACATTATTCACTTTCTTCTGGCGTGACATGTCTTCCTTTTGGCCTTTCTATGTAAAAAAAATTGTAGTTCTTTGTACTGTAAGAATTACTCGACTGCATGAGTTTAAGCGAACTACTAAATTTGGTAAAAGATCTCAATCTTTCAGTGTGAAATAAGTAGAGGTGAATTGAAGTTCTATTTTAATATTTTCTTTTATCACACTTGTTTAATTCTCTTCTATTTCCTTGCTTTCCTGACAAAACAATCTTCGAAAGAATTAATCGCTAACTTCTGTTTTCCTAAAATTAACAATTTTATTATTTTCTTTTCTAACGTATTTTTATCTAACGTATCATTAATTTTTTTACATAATTTTACATGTTTTTGTATGAGTTTTCTTCTTTTCAGAAGACAAATTATGTAAGAATTGCATGGACGTTTTGTTTCTTTCGAGCGCTTTCGAATATACATTTAGCCATCATGAAGGATTTTTTTTACTTGTAACACACACACACACACACACACACACACACACACACACACACACACACACACACACACACACACACACACACACACACACACACACACACACATATATACACACACACACACACACACACACACACACATATATATATATATATATATATATATATATACACACACACACACACACACACACACATATAGGTTGCCACTACCTGCTCTGATATACTGGTTGCCAGCCAAGGCTATAGAATCCGATTTGTCCTGTTATTTAACCCATAACAGGAGGAAAGGAATGGATTAATACATTTCCCAAGAATATTAGCGCGTAAGTGACTGCAGGACATTCAACCGAAATTCGAAATCGGTTCTCCGATTTCTGGTTTCAAGAAATCAACTACACCACAACGCACATCCATCAAGAACGCTTACAGCACCGGGCATTCCCAAGCGGTCGCTCATCTAAGTACATGCCAGGCTCAATGCTGTTTAACTTCGGTGATCGGAGGAGAACCAATATATATATATATATATATATATATATATATTTCTTTACAACATGTGCAAACTAAAAACTACAAATTTATACATGTTGCTTCGACATTGAATGAACAATATCTCATTAGGTAGTTAATAATGAAGGTAATAAACGTTTTATTTAAAATAAAAATTTAAAAATACCACTTCACTTTATTTTATGAATTTTTTTTTTTACATGTTAAAAATATATTAAAAAGGGGGAAAAGAAAGAAAGAGGAAAGAAAAAAATCAGAAAATAAGATGAGAAATATAGAAAGAGGAAAGAGAAAGATACAAAAGAAATAGAATGCGAAGAGGAAAATAAGTGATAAAATATAGAGAGGAAAAAGTCAATGGAAACGGCTAAGAGAGAGAAAGTTAAAATTTTGGCCGGAAGTGAATTGCAGACTGATATTGATACTTAAAAAATTGATATTGTTATTTTAATGTCGAAACAAAATGTACAATTCTGTAGTAGTTTGTAGTTTGCACATTTTGTAAAGAAATAATTAATAATAAATATTCATTGGTGCATTTTTATATTGAGCACTGTTTTAAATTAATGTTTTGAATGTTGCAACTATTTTCTTCTTTCTTATTCATTTGGTTATATATATAATAAATAATGATAAACGCTATTGAAAATCGCCACATGGTAGAAGCCTAGGTCGCGTAATAACTCGTTTACAAATGAAGAATATATATATATATATATATATATATATATATATATATATCTGAAGGCAAGATTCAATTGGCCAAAGTTGTGTTCTGCCATCTATTTATGTTTTCATGTTGATCATGGAGCACACCCGCTGCCTTCTACTGTCCATTTTTGTTGGGACAAGTCTTGTGAGTGTGGAACTTTCCAAGCCTTCCTTCTTCAGTATGAAAAGAAGAAATTTCATCTGTCTTTTGCTGATTTTTTTAAAGATTGCTTCATTCCTTTCTCACTTTATTGATGGTAGCTTCACTATTTTTGTTAATGTACACAATTTCTTATGACTTCAAATTTCCCCTCCATCTGCAAGGAAATGTTGCTATATTGAAAAAATCATGGATGATTGCAACTTGTCTAATTTGCTTTCAGTAGATACCATCAATGTCAATACTAGACTAGATTCAATACTGGTTTCATAATTTTGCTATTGAAATTGCTAGATGTAACCGTAAGTTCTATGCTAATAGTTTCTTCACCCGTAATTTTTGCTTGTGGAACTCTTTTCTGGATTCCTGTTTTCGTGTTAAACTACGATCTTCAAATATTTAATTGTAAAACGCCATCTGCCTCTTTAAAATCCTGTTTATTTATTGGCCTCTCCATTTCTTTCACTTTCAGTAACCCCTTGTGTCAACGCGATTACACTTATCATTAGGATTCCAATGAATAGAACCAGTAAAAAAATTAGACTGGAAACAAATCACGAACAGTCCGCTTCTTTCAAGACAACAGCGCTCAAATGACGGTCACAACAATCAACGGTTCCCAAAGCGTATAGTCTACCCAATTTCACTCACAGCGACTAAATGGTTTCCTGGCACTTTCCAAAGTTACCACACGCTGGAATGACCTCTTCCAGACTGATAACATCAAGAAGTTATCTTTATGACAAATCAACCATGGTGAGGTTCCAACAAGGGCTTCTTAATCAGAAAGCAAATGTAACAACGCGCACATAAAAATAAGCACAACAATGTAAACCTCGAGGAAGTGTTTTAGCAAAGGACGGAAAGTACTACACTGGAATCTGTAGGCGCATTTGGATCGTGAAAGATGCTTTCCCAAAGCTAAGTAAAGTATTAAGAAACAGAAAAATTTCGTTACAAACGAAAAGAGTACTGAACTTTTATGTAATATCAGTCCTTCTATATGGTAATGAATACTAGACAATCTCCTCAATTGAAACATAAATTTGATTCTATTAATATACTTCTTCTCTCGCACTTCCCGCCTGTGGAACTCGCTCCCGTATTCTTGCTTTCCTGACGGCTACAACCACCAGAAATTTAAATGCAAAGTCAATACTCATCTACTAACCACTGGACTCTAGCTCTCTCCCCATCCCCGTTTAACCTTCCCTTTCTCTCCACCTATGTATCTGTCATCGCACCTGCTTTCTCAGCTTTCTATTGTTCCTTTCTAACTAGTTTGTACTCCTCACACTTTTCTAATTAATCTTTTTACATTTATGTAGCCCCCTGCACATCAGTGGCGTTTCCGCCTTGCTCGGGATGAAATGATTAAAAAAAATACTATGATTAAATCATGAACTTGTGACGAACGACAAAGTTAAAACAAAAAGAACACTTATATATATATATATTTTTTAATCATATCACCCCAAGCAAGGCGGTAACGCCACTGATGTGCAGGGGGCTACATAAGAGTGAGAAGATTAGAAAAGAGAAAACCGGAAACCACATCCTAAACAGGAAACAAGGGATAAGCCTCTTCACCTGTTCAATAGATGTGGGTGGAGTGTGAAGCGGGCGATAGTTTAGTCTATCTACTCCAATTGAAAAAAAAAAAAACAGTGAGAAGATTAGAAAAGAGAAAAATGGAAACCGCATCCTAAACAGGAAACAAGGGATGAGCCTCTTCACCTGTTCAATAGATGTGGGTGGAGTGTGAACCGGGCGAAAGAGACAGTTGAAATTTCTATGAGCCTCTTCACCTGTTCAATAGATGTGGGTGGAGTGTGAACCGGGCGAAAGAAACAGTTGAAATTTCTATGAGCCTCTTCACCTGTTCAATAGATGTGGGTGGAGTGTGAACCGGGCGAAAGAGACAGTTGAAATTTCTATGAGCCTCTTCACCTGTTCAGTAGATGTGGGTGGAGTGTGAACCGGGCGAAAGAGACAGTTGAAATTTCTATGAGCCTCTTCACCTGTTCAATAGATGTGGGTGGAGTGTGAACCGGGCGAAAGAAACAGTTGAAATTTCTATGAGCCTCTTCACCTGTTCAATAGATGTGGGTGGAGTGTGAACCGGGCGAAAGAGACAGTTGAAATTTCTATGAGCCTCTTCACCTGTTCAGTAGAAGTGGGTGGAGTGTGAACCGGGCGAAAGAGACAGTTGAAATTTCTATGAGCCTCTTCACCTGTTCAATAGATGTGGGTGGAGTGTGAAGTCAAAATGGACTGAAGAAGCAACGCATGACTGTCGATCTTGAGTGAATGATTGTCGAAGAAAGCTGTGGGAGATATAGTAAAACGACAAGGTTTATTAAGAAATACAAAGGACAGAAAATTGCGGAGAACAATGATCGCCAGGATCCTGAAGAGACACGGTTCATAGAAGAAGAAGCAGTTCATCAATAACCGTCAATATGCATGTCACAGTTTCGAAACAAAAATAAAATAAAATAAAATAAAATAAAATAAAATGTACCACGTATTTTTAAACGAACTCTGTCCTATAATAGTTGTTTGTTTACAGATATATTTCATATACGCGTTACTGATGTGCATTTTTGTCCAGTGGATATTGGTGCGGAAGTTCAAATTCCAGCTGTATTCGTTGAATTCACTTACGCGCAAATATCCTACGAATTCGTTACTTCTCCCTCCAGCTATGGGTTAAATAGCAGGTCAGTTTAGATTCTTTAGTCTTGGTTGGCTACGTCTACCGCACAAAGTAATGGCAACCTATTGCAGGAAAATATTCTGACCAGTCATTCATGTCTATTTCGAGACATGATCGACCTAGCATATATCACATATTGCACTTAACTAACTGACTGACTTATATTTCATATATCAAAATAATATCTGTTATGAAACAGATTTATTTTTTTATGTCTAAAGTTATGCGATAACTATAGTCAATATTTAATTAAAACGAATAGAAAAATAGTATATCGATTTTACTAATTTTATTTATCTCTGAAAATTGTTTACCTGATCAACGTGTTACAGAAGTGAATCAAACGGGTAAATATCCAAATGGCTTTTACATTCATTTGATTTGAATGACTGATAATGTTGTAAAACTTGCTTTAAGGTTAATATTAGCAAGTGAATTTATTCGTATTTAGAAGAACGTAACAAGTAGAGAAAATTGGTGTTTGTGGATGATTGAAGAAAATTAAATGAGAAAAGACGAAGTCAATTAATTTTTAAATTATCAATAGCAGTGGATTCAGTATACGATAGGATCCGAAATCTATCTATCTATCTATCTATCTATCTATCTATCTATCTATCTATCTATCTATCTATCTATTTCAGTCTCTCCATATATGTTATTGTATCATTATATGTTTATAGTTTATTTTATTATCCATTTCTCGGTGTTCCCAAGTACTTTCAATCTCCCTCCGAGATCACTTTTTTAGTTTTTTTTTTTCTGTTGGAGAAACATATTTAGAATCTTTTGTGAAAGCATCATATTCAGTTTGATGTAAGTTTAAAAATATGGTAATTCCAGAAAAGACCCTAAACTCCAAACAGGAAGAAAAAAATATGGTAATTCCAGAAAAGACCCTAAACTCCAAACAGGAAGAAAAAAATATGGTAATTCCAGAAAAGACCCTAAACTCCAAACAGGAAGAAAAAAATATGGTAATTCCAGAAAAGACCCTAAACTCCAAACAGGAAGAAAAAAATATGGTAATTCCAGAAAAGACCCTAAACTCCAAACAGGAAGAAAGAAATCATACAAAAATCTCATTCGTACTAATATATCTCCCGTGGATCTTAATAAACATTAGAATTAATCATATATCATGCAAAATATAATACTACTAATTTAATAACTCCCCACCCCACAACAGATGTATTGCGTGGAATCAACATTATACATCAATTCAAGAAACACATGCACAACGGTCTTTATTATAATAGAGAGGATAAGCTGCTAAATAAATATTCTCCTATGATTTTGTTGAATTTAACTGAATTGACACAGTTTTATAATCTGAGAAAAAAATTGTGTTTATCTAAAACATATTAAAATGCTTAGTTAATATTTTCAATACAACTTTCTGGTTTTTCATTATATGATTTAGTTTTCTCATATGTCCTTTGTACACTGTAGCAAATATGAAGTCATCTCATAAAATGTAATTTTATTCATTGTGATTTTATTAATGCTGTATATTATTTCTTATAAATTTATTCATTTTGCAGCAAATTCGTTACTACTGTATAAATATTATTTAATTTTCTCGTATGTTCTTTTAATGTTACTACAGCAAGTATCATGTCAATTTCTCATGTCTTTTTATTGCTTCTGTAGTTGGTCCTGAGTATGACGGTAAACTGCATCCGGCAGCAAGGTCAGTGATTGGGAGGTTCTGAGGTGCATTGAACTACCTCTTAATTGCTGTTATTCCCAAGTTCACCCTGATCCGAAATGGTAGCACCTTTTAGGATCCCAGCTATGGGCAAATAGTTTATCTCCAAACTGGGATCAAAACACTATGAAAATATAAAAATCTTTTTATAAAAATATAGAGATATATTAAAGGAAAAATATTACCTAAAATACATTTTTGAAGGAGAAAACTTGCATGTTTAAGGAAAAAAATTATTACCAGCAATACATTTTTGAATACAAAACTAGAAGACATCTTCAGTTTCTAAAATAAAAAAATTAATCACAATCTGACTAAATCAAACTTCTCACTATAACTGAACATTAAAAAATACCTTAAAACCCCACCTTTTGGGCATTAAATAACCCACAAAGGTTGATATGCCGTTAAACAAAACTTAAACTCAAACTTCTGTAGTTAATATGTCATTTTTGCATATGCTATTTTATTGCTCTCCAGACAATATGATGTGATTTTCTCATAGGTAATTTCATTGCTTCTGTGGTCAATACTATGTCATTTTCTTGTAATTCGATTATTGTTTTTGCAGCAAATATTTCTTTATTTTCTCGGATACCATTTTGTTGCTCCTGCAGAAATTATATCAATATCTAATGTGCTATTTTATTGCAACTGCAGCCAATATTATATCATTTACGCATAAGGAATGAAAGTGCTTCTGCGACAAACATTGGCATTTAATAGTAGTGATATTAAAATGTAAACCAAGCCACAAATCCCAAATTGTTATCATATGTCAATGTTTGCAAAATACATTTGGTAAAGAAGCAAAATTGCAAATGAAACTAAGAAGCCAAAGTTGCATTATTGTAGAATTCATTTTTCAGAAATCTTTCTTTTTATTGCAGCATCAGTTATTCTCACTAAAAACATATATATATAAAAAAAAACGTTCTCATTCTTTGTAAATTTGGAGATATTCCAGCGCCAAGAATCCAGGAGAATGAATCTTTTCACGGTGTATGAATAGGTTTAAATTACCTACAGACTGGCAAGTAAAACAAAAAAGAAAATGTATTACGAAACATGTTTTCTGATATGTGTTTAGTAAAGTAAAATAGAGAATCGTTCTCTGTGAGCTCAGTCTCTTTTCTCTGCAGCCGAATAGCGCAATATGAAATATTTACATGAGATTTGAAAATGAAAATGCTTTCTAAAAAATAACTACATTTGAAAACGTTGTATATTTAAGAAGTATATGGTTACAATTATTGATCTTCACACACACACACACACACACACACACACACACACACACACACACACACACACACACATATATATATATATATATATATTGATAAAAATAAAAAAAATGTAACAGGTTATTCATTACAAAAATCTACAAACAACCAACAAGATCAGCACAAACAATACAACAAATAAAATGAAATCTTCAGCAAAATGTTTTGTATGAATTAACCTGCTACTTGGATAGTGCTACTATAATAATAATAATAATAATAATAATAATAATAATAATAATAATAATAAATATTTATTATAATAATGACCGTTGTATGTATATATATATATATATATATATATATATATATATATATATATATATACATATATATACAAATGAATAAGAACGAAGAAAATAATTGCAACGTTCAAAACAAATTTAAAATAGTGCTCAATATAAAAATATAGCAATTAATATTTACTAATAAATATTACTTTAGAACATGTGCAAACTACAAACTACAACGAAATTGTATATTTTGTTTCGACATTGAAATAACTGTCACATTTGGTAGATAACAATGATGGTAATAAACGTTATATTTAAAAAAATTGTTCTTTTAGTGTCGGAACAAAAATGTACAATTTTGTAGTAGTTTTTAGTTTGTGTATGTTCTAACGTAAAACTGATGTCTTAAGTAAAACAAACGTTATATATCAATTCAAAAGTTTCTTTAGGAGAATGTATCTCCGACGAAAAACATATTTATGTTGGATTTACAACATCTACAATAACAGGACGTCTTACATTACACTTGTCTGACCATTCGTCTATTTCTAAGTAACTACAACAACATTCCTGTCTAAATTCACAATATAAAAAGAGTAATGATCAATAACATAACTATCCTATACCAAGAAAACAACAAAAGCAAACTACAGATTCTCGAGGAAATATTCATTAAAAAGATGAAGCCGTCAAGTAATAGAATCAGCTATGAATACTGTAGTAATGTTCTAAAATGTTTATAAAAAGAACAATTTTTTCATGCTTAAACTCGTTCATGACAACGACATTACAACATAAAAAAAATTCCATTTTGGAAAAATTATAGTAATTTTTAGCGGTTAATTATTGTTGCCACAACTCACACTTTTTGGAGATTATGACGAAAGAAGATTGAAAGTACGTGGGAACATCGAGAAATGAATAATAAAAAATCATTTCAAATAAATTCACAGCTCATTTCTTACATCGTTTAAATATAATCCGTGGGTTTGAACAGATTTTATTTAAAATAAGTAGACAAAATTTTTGCAATTTATTTAATCTGACACACACACACACACACACACACACACACACACACACACACATATATATATATATATATATATATATAGTAATCCCCTGTCACACTCAGAAGTTTAGATTATTTTGTTTTTTTCTCATGTATTAATGTAATATATTAGATAGTAGGTACATCAATATATATGTTGCCGTGATATTAAACAGCATATCGATATAAATATTTTGCCATCATTTTCGACAGCACAGGTATGCTCGCAATAATAATAATTATAATAATAATAATAATAATAATAATGATAGCGGTAACTCAACATACGAGGGATGACCAAAAAATATCGATACTGGTGCTATAAAAAGAAATATGTGACATTTTAGCGTTTAATCCCCTTCAAAGTAGTTGTCTTCCGAAATGTCACACTTTATAAAGCGTCATTTCCGTTGATATTTGGAACTCTTTCTTTTGGGAGAGAGTGAATTTGAATTCTCTTGTGTTTCATTATTTCATTTCTCGTTTTTCGACCAGTCAGTGGTTACTCTTAATTTGTTGCTAAGCCCCAAATTAAACCCCATAAATTGTTTAACCATTTTGTTATGTTCCACTAGCAGTATAACCCGGCGTTGCTCGGGTGTAATGAAAGCTTTAAAACTAATCCATGGTCCTGGAGCTCAGACTATTTGGACGTTGGCACGAAAGACTAAAAAGCAAGAGTTGTTTTCAGTTAAAGAGAAACCGTAGACTGAAAGAAAAATGAATGCATATAAGTCAAATTTTCATTTCCTGGTATCGATATCAAATAAGTTTTTCGTCGTAAACTGAATTTTGAAGGCTAAATAAGTCCTCTGAGTAAATGGTATCATGGCTGAGACTAAGAACTACAATTATATCTACTTAGAGCCAAACCCGAAGCAAAAACTAAAATAAAAGGGCTGAAAAAATACAGACATACAGGCAGATAAACAGGCACACACACAAACATCTTGTCTTTTACATATATATTATCGGTTTTCTGCACTATTGTAAGAACTGCAGCCTTAAAACGTCTGAATATCGTTTCTTATGTCTTTGTCTATGAAAGTATCAAATTTGATTAAAACAGGACCACTCCTTCTATCAGCCGATTTTTCGATTATCGATTTTCGATACATATCGGGGGTACCTCGGCACAAAACCTAGCTAAGAACACTCGCAGACGCTTATAGTACAACTGTGTAAAGTTTCAAGAAAATCGGTCCAGACGTTTCGGAGGTAACGGGGACACACACACACACACACACACACACACACACACACACACACACACACAGACAAAGTTCCATTTATAAATAAGTTTAGATATCTTTTCAGAGATACCCACAATTCGATGTCTTTTCTTGCTCTACTTTGTCTCTTTGATGGTGTTCTGTCATCTATTCACTTATCCTATGTGCTATTTTTCTCCAGGACAAAGCTGATCCGGGCTCACCACAACTTCCTCTTTTGCTTTATGTAAATGTTGACAATTTACTATCCGTCCTTGTTCTGTCATCCTTTCACGCAAACATGTTAAACAGCTTACTTGCTCTTTTTCCTGCACATCTTTTCTTTAGTACTTAGGCTTGTTAAATTCTCTAAGCACTCTTTCTTCATACGTTTAGTGGCATACAAATGTGTATCTATACACATGTATAAATTTGTGCCTGCCATTTGTTTGTCAGTCTATATATATATGTGCTTTATTACTTCAACTATTCACTAGTTTAGCGGATACTTCGTATTTGAAACAAACGCCCTATTTTTATTTAATTATTCGTATTACGTCTAATTTAGGTGCCTATTTCAAATACTTTTAAAATTTCTCGGTAACGCAAAGAAAAATTGGGCTTCTTTATCTCTCTATAAATATGTGCTTTATTACTTCAAATAACACATCAAATGTATATTTGCTTTGTAGCGCAGTGGCTATCGAGTTCGAATTCCATTTGAATTTCTTAGATTCACTTGCGCGAAAATACCTTTGCGAAAGGCATTAGTCCGCCTCTTTCCTCCAATTATGGGTTAAATAACAAGACGGATTGGGTTATATACCCTTGGTAGCAACCAGTCTACACAGAAAGTAATTGCAACCTACTGCGTGACATGAGACATGATCGCCCAAGCGTGTATCACATATGGCACTTAACTGACTGATTTCAAATACGAAATAACTATAATAATAAAATTTGAAATATATATATATATATATATATATATATACTACCGGTATTAATTATTAGGCCACCACATTTTTTTTTAAATGATGTATTTCATACTAGTTTTAGCATTTGTTGCCAAATAAAAATAGAATGGTTCTTTTGTTATTATTACTTTGCAAAATTTTACAAGGCAAGGAAGCAAAGATGAACTCGTCCGAATCACCGTAAATTTTTTTCATTCTTTCATTGATGAAACTGCAATATAGATAATTATTAAATATTTATAAATTCATTTGGTGCACATGCTATTGTGCAATGTGTTACAAAAGAACCATTCTATTTTCATTTACAATTATTCACTTGGCAATAAATACTAAAATATAGTATGAAATAGTCATTTTTAAAACACTGGGATGGCTTAATAATTATGGCCGGTAGTGTATGTGTGTACATACGTGGCTTTGCACCTGTATGCGTGTATCAAAATTTATTTTTATTTACTGTAATAAATTACCTTGAATAACAGAGGTAATTCCCAGATATATCCGGCCGCGGGTGAGGTTAACAAAGGAAAAGGGAGATTGACAGATATACATATATATCCGGTCGTAAATGATGTTAAAGTGCAAAAAAAAGTAATAACCGGCTTAAAAAGCAACTGAGCGCAGAGTGGGATTGATATATACACTCAGCCGTATATAACTTAACATAGCAAGAACCCAAAAAAACAAAAAACAAAAAATGCTTGAGACTTTTAGAATTAGATTTTTTGGCTGAAAACAGAGACCTCCCGCTGACCTCCGACTTCCGACGGCTCCTTCGTATGTGCGATCTCTCTGGGTGCTCTCCTTCTCCACACAAGCATCACTGACAAAGTCAGGGTAAGGTGGCTCTCTTTGTTGCCCTACTATTGTATTGAGCGCTTTAGTGTTAGGGTTTTCGTCTCGAGTTTTTTTTCTTTTCTATGAGTATTTGACGTATGCTCATTTACTTCGTTAGTTTGTTTTTTTTTTACTTCCCCTTTTTCCCCTCCGAGTTTGTTCTCGGTGTGTTTTTCGAGACGAACTAAAATATATATATAACAATTATTAGTATTAGCATTATTATTTTTGTTACTATTACTATTGTCATAACATATATATATATATATATATATATATATATATATATATAGTGTGTTAAATATAAGAACAATAAATGTCTATTACGTTTAATCATGAGCCGTTCGAAACATCGTATTGTGGATATAATTTCAGTTGAAAATAAAGAAATTCTGCACCTTTCTGATCGGTGTACAATTAAACAACATTTCTGTCACCTTTCTGATTGGTGTACAATTAAACAACATTTCTCAGAAAAAAAAACATGTAGGTAATATCAGACAGATTTTAGTCAACAATACAATAATTCTCTCTCATACACACAGTAAAAAGAACCTTCAGATATTGGAGGCCATCTACATTAAATCCAAACAACCCACACTTAACAAAATCACGTTTACATAGAGTCATATCACATTACATTGCATTTAAAATTATGGTTCTGTCATCATTTCCACCTCTCACGCGGTGTGACGTCATAGAACCGCATTAAAAATTTGCGAACTGCGTTTGCTATTTTTGCTAACGGTTGCCGTTGCTTAGCAGAGTTTTATGTCAACAAAAGATAAAATCTTCGCTGATGGTGAATGTTTTTGTGTTAACGTTCTTGTAACCTCTCTGAAGATAGCTCATGTGAGCCGGAAGCTAAGAAACAACTTAATAAAAGATTGTCTTTTATATTTAACAGTATATATTTAGAAAATTATCTTCTGCCTCGATACACTATATATATATATACATACGTATATATATATATAGTGTATCGAGGCAGTAGATAATTTTTAAATATAATCAGGGCTCATTCGGTAAATCATCAGATTTTAAGTTTGTTACGTAATCTAAGGATCTGGGGCTCGAGTTTCCACGCGGGCTGATTAATATATATATATATATATATATATTCTACCTGTCACGTGATCTAATTACATGAGATCGAAGTCGACTGTCTTAATCCCTAGTAATCGGTGTTTGAACACAAGTACCAGCAGTAACATTATTTCTATATGACACTTACAGAGGAACAATATCACAAGACCACAAATGTGAGATTCAGCTGGTCCGTTCTACCCTAAACGCCACATTCATTCGAATAACAACAACTGGTTATTGCGTTTTTCGATTGCTTCTAAACCCTTTGATAGAAACATCTTACTCGAATGAATACCAGATTCAAGAATTTATAGAAATAAACTCTTTAATAATAAAAAAAATACTGCATCCTTTTACGTTTTACTCAAACCTTTTTTAAGTGCTACTTAATAATTGGCAATAACTAAATAAAATGTAATTGTATTTTCCTTTTTTTTTTGGAGAAAAGAGTTGATTAAAAGAAATGAAACTATTTATGACTCAACTTTATAGTTGTCTCTATTTTTTTCCCCCTACATTAATGCTTAAACACAGGAGAGATTTGTGGATTTTACATCCGAATTATGCAGTAGAATGCATTAACTGAAACGTTAAACTGATAATATAATCAACACGAAATTGAATTCTGTATTACATCAAAACTAGTAGAAGTCCTGGAAAAATGATTTAAAGATGTGGATATCCGAAGTAGAAGTGAAACAACCTTAACAAAAGCGTTACTGAAAGTAAAAGAATTCTGGTGCCGCGAAGACCGAATTCGATTTTCCCGCGAATATCTATGGAGCTTTCCCATCGTAGTTATACAGTAGAAAAAGAATTAAAACCAGATCGAGATACCGATTATGTCATTCGAGTAATATATATATATATATATATATATATATATATATATATATATATATATATAAAACAAAGAAACAAAGAAAGAATAAATCTAAGTAAGAGCCCACAAACCTACCTAGGTTTCACCCTACGGCTCGTCAGGGTAAGGTGGCTCTCTTTGTTGCTCTACTATTGTATTGAGCGCTTTAGTGTTAGGGTTTTCGTAAAAAAACAAACAAACAAAAAAAAAAAAAACAAGAGCAAGTCCATATACGAATATTACACATAGAATTTAGGGAATATATAACTTCACCGTTCAGATGATTTTGTAAGGCACATTTCTGCTCGATAATAAGCAAATCTCTTTTTACCTTCGACAAAATGGTGAGGGTAGCTAAAATTGCACTCTCAAAAATTTAAAATTCAAAGTCGAAGAAGAGTTTTGATAAACCAATAATATCCTTGCACTTCTAAAAAAAAAAAACGTGCGCAAGAAAATAAATCCCATATTTGCTTTGATAACGTCCTTCAGAGGTCGAAACGTGCCTGTTAAGTGTAGTTTTTTCTCTTGTTTTTCTTTTTGTTCATTTTGTTCCTTTACAGATTCACTCTATATGAAAATAACAAGGTATAAATATAAAAAACACGCATATATGCATGCACGCACATACACGTCAATATATAAATATTTATCAGGTGTTAATAGAATAGTGTTCAATACAATATAGCAGAACAAACTGTATATATTAATAAATATACATATTATCCTACATTTTAAGCACGACTTGGAGTTTCATATATTATGCAATCATCAGATGCATATTATACGCATCTGATGATTGCATAAACCATGCAACTCTAAGTCGTGCTTAAAACGTAAAATAATATATATATATATACACACACACACACACACACACATATATATATATATATATACATATATATGTGTGTGTGTGTGTGTGTGTGTGTGTGTGTGTGTGTGTGTGTTGTAATTCTGTTATTACAATATTTTATAAAAACATTATATCACCACACAAAATTTTCCTGTTTTAGAACAGCATTGTTCCTCTTCAGGTGATATTTTAAAAACAAACAGTTAAAATGATATAAGATAAATTCATAATTATTTAGGAAATTAAGGGGGATGGTGGGAGTAAGTTAAACAGTGTGATTGTGGGTGTGTCAGTATTACTCAATCAAAAGTGAGAAATAGCTTGAATTATAGAGATGAGTATTTATGTCGCATGAACATTGTTGCTTTATGTCATAACATGATATTTTTTCTTTTGTCTGGGTAAGATACAAACTAGAAACATAGATTATTCAAATGAGCAGACAATAGTTTTGTCAAAATGTTTTAGGTTTTTTAAAATTTAACTTTATACTACTTTATCTGTTAAAGAGGCTGGATTGTTTAGGTTAAAATTAAAATTAAGTAATTATGGCATAGTATATTGGAATTTTAAAAATTAATAAGTATCGTGTGGACCATTAATATTAATAAAATAATGTTTAATTACTATTAGAGCATAACGTATAAATAGACATTATAAATGAATTTTAACGAGAAATATTTCCGGTTTGTTATTAATAAATTTTTAATGAAATTTTAATGAATTTTTTTTACAGATTTTAATCTACGTATCCTTTCACTTCTTTATAATATATATATATATATATATATATATATATAAATCATTTCACTCCAAGCAAGGCATTCCATTGCCACTATTGCGCGTGGGGCTACATAGGGGAAGGTAAAGAGAAGGAGTGGTTAGACATAGGGAATGTCAGGAGGAAGGTGACAGATGAGTAAGGATAGCGAGGATGAGGGTTGGGCAGATGGGAAGAGTGTTTGATAGAATGGGAGCAGGTTAGTGTGTTAGGAGGTGTCTATTGACCTTACATTTAAACTCCTGGAGATTGTAGCCGTCGGGGAAGCAATCATGTGGAAGGGAATTCCACAGTCGGGAAGTGCGAGAAAAGAAACTGTTGGAGTAGAAGTTGCGGTTGCATTTTATCGGTTTCACTGTAAAAGGGTGGGATCTAGTTGCTAATCTAGTTTCTCGTGCAAATTCGTATCTAGGGGCCACAGGGATCCAATATATAGTATAAATTATAGTTTGGAACATGTACAAATTACAATCTACTACAAAGTGTATATTTTGTTTCGACATTGAAAGGACAATGTCTCCTCAGGTAGTGTGACGGGAGATGGGAAATTATTTTCCTTATATTGGTAAATTTTGTGTGAGAGAGGTAAGGGGGGGTAGAGAAAATGAGAAATCCGAATTGGAAGTTGTAAATTAGAATTTGTACAAAAAGAGAAAAATGGAGGAGAAGGAGAGAGGACATGTTGGAAAAGTTTAAGGACAGTAGAAAATAAAGTATGGTCATTTACAACCTTTTATGGCCCGGCCTTTGGGTTTAACAAAGTGGAAGAAGTAAGAAAATGAATAGGGGGGTAGGAGGGAGTAGGAGAGGATGGGTGAAGAAGAGAGACGAATCGGTAGTGGATAAACATATAGATAAACATGTAGGTAAATATATCTGAAGTATAAGGCTACAAATTTGTTGGTGTTTCTTGAAAGGATGGTGAAATCCTATACATAGGTGTAGAGGTTATTAAAGGGATTCATTTTTATATTTAAACTTAATTTATATATATATATATATATATATATATATATATATATATATATATGATGTATATATATATATATATTGAAGTATATATATATATATATATATATATATATATATATATATATATATATATAATAGAGTTTCATCCTAAAAGTTTTACAAAAATCTTAATTAGGTCACAGTTTGTAGTAAAAAAAAGTTAAGGTTAGAGATAAAAATGTATAAGGACAGAGATCATGCAGTTAAAAGTGAATATCGTGGTATTAAGATTAATACTATAAAGGTTTATTGTTTCTAGAGATCCGAACTTTAGATTTTGTAGTTTTAGCATGATTGTAAGTTTAGTTCTTTAATGTGTTTGCAATTTACTGTGGTTTCATGCCTCTGGTTTAATAATATGTCACTCCTCATATATTTAATGATCTCAATTTTTTCTTGTAGACAAAGGAAACATAGTTCGTTTACCGATTTAGATGTTCTATTTGAGGATTTTCTATTTAACTTTAGTTATTTTATTTTCGTTTTTTAACTCCCCAAAAAAACGTCCATAGTGTTTCCGATATAAATTTTATCATCCTTAGGATTCTCCACGGATGAAATTGAACACATATATACCAGGAATTTTGTTAAGCATTTATTAGGTATAGAGCATTGATTCGGGTTTCTGCAATTACAAAAGTTATTATTATGGGGCAATCTGACACGAGTGTTAGGGTTATATTTGTTAAATGCTTTCAATATTTTACTATGTAATTTAATTATTTTTTATAAATTGTTACAGCAACTATAATTGAGTTTTCTTGTATTCCAATTAAAAATCTTGCTTAAAGGGGTTTTTTGGGGGAAATTTTTATCGATTAGCTTAAAATATTTATGTCCCAGTTTAAAATTAACTAACTGATTAAATGAAGGTTTATACCATATGATTTTCCTGCTTCTATTTTTCTGTTTTGAGCTACTAAATGTTTTTCACACAGTTGATCTCGAAAGACTGGTAAGCGCTGTCTGTTTTATTTTCGTTTTTTAACTTCTAAAAAGATTTCGAAAGTGATGTCATATTTTGTTTGCTCTTGTTATTGAATGATGAGAGGTGATTGTAAAAGCGCTTTTTATATATATGTATGACTTGAATATATATATATATATATTTTATATATTTTATAAAATATAAAAATTATAAAATATATATATTTTATATATATAAAAATTATAAAATATATATATTTTATATATTTTATATATATATATATATATATTTATAGACTTGAATATATATATATATATATATATATATATATATATATATATATATATATGTATGTGTGGGCGTGTGTGTGTGAGGGTATGGATGTGTGTCAACGAGCTTGCACTGATTGCCCTATTTTATGACTGATTTTAAAATCAGAATGTGTCTCCCATAAACTTTAGATATTTTTTATAAATCGGCGTGTAGATCAATTATAACAAATTTAGCATATGAGGTAAAGAATCGAACACAGATTAGGTGCATTTTTGTCAGACACCACAAGATGTTATGAAACTGAAATATTAACCTTCAGATCTAGTCTCTCACATGGTGTCCGATTGATTCAGAAACACTCAACGATAATAAATGCAGTATAAGAGACAAAGAAATTGAATGCAGGAAAGGTTGCATTAGGTTTACTTTTGTTAAACACCATAAGATACTGTAAAACGAACATATGTATCAATCTAAGAACACCATTCATGTTCTTAAATAACATCGTCAGAAGTTAACCCTTTTACGTATGTCAACAACGACCGGCACATCAACCTTCACTTAGTGTCAAAATCACCATCAGTGGACTGGATCTAGAGAATGTTGAACAAATACCACACCTTGATTGTGTACTATCAACAAATGCATCCACTAAAAAGAGGTGGATATCCAAATCAAGGCCATCCACATAGCATACGGGAAGCTATTCAAGTGAGTTCTTTCAATCTTGGGCTAACATAAACCACTAGATTAATGTTCTGCCAAACTGTTGTAATCTTCACTCTCCTGTACGGTAGTGAGATCTGGGTATTCTACCTAAGAAACATCTGCAAACTTGAAAGATTCCATCAAATGGATCTTCGTCAAATCCTACGTAACACGTGGCATGACCAGATCACAAACAACGAAATTTTCCTCCGCACGAAGAGTCTAGAAATCATCATGATTCGCCACCGACTTTGATGGACAGGATATCTTGTCCAAATAATTGACATCCGCCTATCCAAAAATCCTTTTTTGCACCTTGCATCTAACAAAAGACCACATGAAAGCCTTACGCCGTCGATTCAAAGATCAGCTCGATAACACCTTGCTGAGGACAGAAATCGATCCGGTCAACTGGGAGACGGATGCTGCAGAAAAAGCCAACAGGAGAAGAGCAGTTCTCGAAAACACCATAAAAAAATAGAAGAGACGAATAGTGACGAAAGAAAAGCCAGAGCTCCCCACCTCATGAGCCTCCTACCCTACTATGCCGATTCAACATAAGACTCAATTCACATAGAAGGCAATGTCGATGGGTACCTCAATACTCGGCAGTGAGTACCGTCAACGACGATGAATAGTGTCCTACTTCTTTTGAATTGTCGAAACTCTCAGCTATATAAGAAATCTACATCTTTCTTACATAAAATAAGTTGTCATTTTTTAACAAAAAGAGGCCACAAGCGTTAAAAACTATTGTCGCATTTCTGTTTATTAACAAATGAATGCTCTTAAAAAAGTACCGCCACATATTCCAACACTTGCAGACAATGGTCTTTTTGAAAAATGAAGGACCCAATTACTGCCAAACTGAAGTGCCTACCCTCTCTTGAATTGTCGAGTAAGAAATTAACTAAATATAAATAAATTGTTAACGGAGTGTGCGTTATGGTGCATGGATATTAGCTCGGAACGAGAAGTCGGAGAGCCGAGTTCGAACTCCACTTGAATTCGTTGCATTCACATACGGGCAAATACCCTAGGGAAAGTTATGAATCCTTCACTTCTCCTTTCAGCTATGGGTTAAATAGCAAGACAGATTGAATTGTATAGCCTTGTTTGGCAACCGGTCTACCGCAGAGAGTAATGGTAACCTACTGTGGGAAAATCTTCTGCCCAGTCAGTCATGTCTCTTTGAGACATGATCATCCAAAGCATGTATCACGTATGGCACTTAACTGACTGAATTGTTAACGGCATCTTATTGTCTATAAATTTCAATAACTAATCCAGTTTTCGGTAAAATGATTATTGTATGGAAGCATTAATGATTACTGTAAGAGTTTAAGTCTGGCTTTTATTTAACGGCATATCAACCTCTGTGGGTTATTTAATGCCAAAAAAGTGGGATGTTAAGGTATTTTATTCCATGTTCAGTTATAGTGAGAAGGTTGATTTAGTTAGATTTTAATGAAATTTTTATGTTTTTATTCTTTTTTATTTTAGAAAACTGAAAATGTCTTCTTATTTTGTATTCAAAGATGGTTTGCTGAGAATAAGTTTTCTTCCTTCAAATATGTGTTATGTTCATAATTTTCATTCAAAAATGTGTATCTTTCTATAAAAGTCTATTTTTATACTTTCATAGTGTTTTGATCCCAGTTTGGGGGTTAACTTTGATCCCAGTTTGATCCCAGTTTGATCCCAGTTTGGTCCCATAGCTGAGACCCTAACAGGTGCTACCACTCCGGGTCAAGTTGGATCTGGGAACAACAACAATTAAAGGGTGGTCCCATGCTCCTCAAGATCTCTCAATCAGATGCCTTGCTGCCGGATGTGTTCATGCCTAGCACCAGAAAACATCTAATGATTATTGTAGGAAAGCATCTAATCAAACCTTCACCTTTACAATTATTTACGGGCAATGCAACGTTTGTGAGTGTGTTCCTCAGCTAGCTTGTATTAATTTAACCTATAAACGTCCACCATCCAATTTATAGGTGGAAACTTATAATTCATATTCAATTTTATTAGCATCATATAATTAATACCGGGTCCTAGGTATGACCGTAAACTGCATCCGGCAGCAAGGTCTCTGATTGGGAGGTTGTGAGGGGCATGGAACCACCTCTTAATTGCTATTGTTCCCAGGTTCCCCCTGACCCGGAGTGGTAGCACCTGTTAAAGTCCCAGGTATGGGTAAATAGTTAACCCCCAAACCGAGGTCAAAATGGTATGAAAGTATTTACCAACAAAACTTTTTTGAATGAAAATGTTACCGTATGAGTCTGTTTCCAGGGAATAACTGTAATTTAAAATAAAAATACGTTTCCGGCCTTAAATGGCCCTTTAGATGTTGATAGGCCGTTAAACATCAACAAACATACAAACAATAATTAATACCGAAAATTTCATTAAAAACCTATAATTAATATCGAAATATATTAGAAACCTATAGCGAATTTCACTAGTGTCCTATAATTGATAATCGATTCTATAATTAATTAATACCGGGTTTTATTAGAAAGATATGATTAATACCGGGTTTTATTTGAGACTAATAATTAAAACTGAATTTTATTAAAAATTTATGAGTAATAACGTATTTGTATTAGATAGCCATAAATAATATCGAATTTTATTAGAAAGTTACAATTAATACTGGGTTTTATTAAAAACGTATAATTATTATGAGATTTTATTTTTTATATATAATATCAAATTTTAGATTATGATTTTGAAACATGTTTAACCAATTAGATTAAACATGTTTCCAATTTATAATGCTTTTTCTTAAAAGTCAGTTCGGTAGTGGATCGTATGTTCAACGTAAAACTTTCTGAAAATTTCCCTGGCAAAAAAATCGTGTTCACGTATATAAAGATAAAGATTTATTTGTCTGTCTTGTGATTAGCATCTAAATGTGCCAAAAAGGCTTGGAGTGAAGAAGAAGAAGAAGAAGAAGAAGAAGAAGAAGAAGAAGAAGAAGAAGGAAGGAGGAGGAGGAGGAGGAAGAAGAAGAAGAAGAAGGAGGAGGAGGAGGAGGAAGAAGAAGAAGAAGAAGAAGAAGAAGAAGAAGAAGGAAGGAAGGAGGAGGAGGAAGGAAGGAAGAAGAAGAAGAAGAAGAAGAAGAAGAAGAAGAAGAAGAAGAAGAAGAAGAAGAGATAGAAAAAAATACTAAAAAGAACCACAAAAAATGAAACAAACAAAAAAAACAAAAAAAACACGAAAATACGTTCTATAATTAAACAACAAAAATATATAAAATACACGTGAATACACACACTCGCATACACGCAGATACAGAGAGGTACAAACACACACACATTTCATATTTATATATTTTCGCTTAAATCATTTCTCATGATGAAAAACTATTTCAGGAATTAAAAAAAAAAACTTAAAAGCTTGCTTATGAGAAGAATTGAAACTTCACTCAGAAATTTCCAACATTTATGTGTCATAACAATTCAAGCCTCTCCACTATTTCCTATCCTTTGTTGCTCTTAGTAAATTTTGTCATTGTGCTACCTCTCCAAAAATCTGTTATGCCATAAATTTACACAAACTAGGTTATGCGCTATTTTCCTCTGTCCCTCTTGCATCAATATAACGTTGAAACATCGGTTACCGAAGTTAAGCAAGGTCGAGCCCGGTCAGTACCTAGATACGTGACCGTTTGAGGATACGCGGGATAAGCTTCTACGTGCGGGTGTTTTAATGTATAGGTTACTAATAAAATTAGGTATTTTGAACCGAACCTTTTATTTCAATCACTAAGGTATATCATTTAAAATGCGGTTCGGTTCACCTGAAGAAGGACGGAGCGTACAACGACCGAAATTTTGTAAACATGGCAATAAAGATGAAGACAAAAGTCTGAACAGTGCAAATAACAAAACCTGGTATTAATTGTAACTTTCTAATAAAATTCGATATTATTTATGGCTATCTAATAAAATTCGGTACTATTTATAATTTTCTAATAAAATTTAGTATTAGCTATTGGTTTCGAATAAACCCCAGCATTAATTATATCGTTCTAATAAAACCCGGTATTAATTATAGGTTTTTGATAAAATTGATGATTTAACTTGTAACTTTCTGATACATATTTTAACATGTTCTCGTCACTGTTTGTTCATAAAAACTAGTGATTGAATACTCAAAAACCGGTTTTGTATGTTTTGTCGACTTCGTTAATCCTGAAACAAAAGTAAACGAAAAATGGCGGCGCGTTGTTTCTTTTAAAGTTAAGCAAAACATCTGCAGACGAGAGGATGATTAATCAAGATTACGGAGATGATTCGGTCGGAAGCAGAATGTCTCAAGGCTAGTTTATTGGGGGCCACAAAAACAAAAAACAACAACTAAAGTTTATGACAAATCACGCATTAGCAGACTATACAATTTTGGAAATAACGACTTGCAAGATAACTCCGGAGGATGGCTGAGCAAAAACAATGATAGAATTGAATGAAAGACTGGAAATGAATAAGCAAAAAGCATGTAGATTACGGGGAAGATGAAATAAAACGAAATAAACTGTCGAACATGAATTGTTGGCACAAAAAAGACTGCATCTCACTACCTGAATTTATTTTCTTCTCAGACATAAAAATCATTTTATGAAATACTAGCTGTACAGCCCGGTATTGCTAGGGTTTTTTTTAGGGGTTATGTTGAAATGGTAAGGTCATGTGCTTATTCAAAAAGCTCTACTATGAGGTTTCCGTGAAACGTAAGTTAAAAAAATATGAAGTCTTGTGTTTTTTTTTTTTTTTTTTATTTCGGAGAAGTAAACGATTGCAAAAAGCGATATTTTTCATTAATTTTTGCCGCACCCTGGGTGTCAATTGAAATTTTGGTTCGTATATCACGGCACCAGACCCTGATCTACCAGTGACTCGATTTTGGTTGAGTTTGACTGAAGCGCTTTGGAGAAATGCATAAAAGTGCGCAAAAGACCACCCGAAATGATGTTTGTCGTTGATTTTTGACAAACCCTGTACATTGATTCGAAAAAAATTTATGTACATTAAAGATTAAGATCTTAATTTACAAGTTCACCGATTTTGGTTGAATTCGCATGAGGCGTCTCAGAAAAGAACACTTCGTAAATTCTAAGCTTTTCGATGATTGCTTTAATGTGATCGATCCCGGCTTGTCAGCTTAGATACAGTCACTTTCTCACCGGCGTAATGCGGCTTCTCTGTGTCTTTTCTACAGATACTTTCACGGCTTCTGCTCTGATAGACTTAGATCTCTGATTCCCCATATGTATGAATTTACTCGAGCAACAAGATTAGCAACTAAGTCCCACCATTTTACTGTGAAACCAATAAAATGTAAACGCAAATTCTACCCCATCAGCTTCTTTTCTCGCACCTCTCGCCTTTGGAATTCCCTTCCGTTTACTTGTTCCTCCGGCGGCTACAATCTCCAGGAAGTTTAAATGTAAAGTCAGTAGTCATCTCTTATCTCACTAACTTGTATCCTCTTTCTCACGCTCCTTTCCCTGTTCACTCTTCCCATTCTCCGTTCCCTTACCCACTTCCTTGACAACCCCTGTAACCTGTCACTCTTTCTCATAACTTTCCTCGTAAGTAACCCCCAGCGCATCAGTGGCAGTAAGTAGACTGCTTTGCTGAGGCCGATATGATTAAAAAAAAACATAGGCGGACTGAGATTACAAGACAGATCAGTAATCTTTTTGTTTCTAACGATATTTTTCTGTTTCTTAATACTTTTTTTCGCTTTTAAGAAAGCTTCTTGTGCTAACCGAATCCATCCGGAAATTTCAGTATTGCATTTTACTTCCCAGATATTAACATTTTGGACGACTTCGTTAATCTTGAAACAATGAATAATTTATAAATATCGAGAGACGGTAGCAATTTCTGCACTGTTTATGATTGCCGAATGTTTCCTTATAAGAAAATGACGAATATTCACAATATGACTATAAGTATTTGTCTACATTTCTGAGATGAGGTAGTATTTACAGTATTTACATTATTCGGGCTATTGTTCTAATATTTGTTGCCATTTGTACGACCGAAACATCGTACAAATGTCAACAAAGATTAGGTCTTTTTAATCAACATTTCTTGAGTCGAACTATTGAATGAAAATTAGGAGGAAAGAAGTGTCTTAGTCCCTTCGAGTGTTCCATCGGTCATCATCATGGGTACTTCAGATATTTATTGAAGTCTGTTGACAAATATTGTGACATTTAATCGGTTGATATTATAAATTTGTAATTATATTTTCCAGCTTCATTCCGGATGATAGCCGATGCAACGCTCGAAGCTACTAGAACACGCCCGATTAATTCGACTATGAACAGTTTATTTACTGATTTAGAACCCAAAGCGGTTTATTCAATACCAAGAAAAGTTAATTAAAAACATAATCCTCTTTTCAACAATGCCTGTATGAAATAAAACTGCCTAAATATGAATAATTCAACATCCATCCATCCATATATATATATATATATACAAATGAGCTGTGATACAGTGAAACTGATCTGTCTGTAGGTGAATATATATATATATAGTTGATGAGCATCCGCAGACTCCAGTATCACAGCTCATCAGTACGGTTAGACATCCAATTTTTTTTTAGCCTGGATTGAAATTCGACTGAATTGTTATCAGTCGGCGATTCTATCTCTGAACTATGGTCGCTCGGTAGGAGAAGGCAGGCTTATATATATATATATATATATATATATATATATATATATATATATACTTTTTCATGCCATTATTAATCCTCTAGAAGTTCGAAGAGTCACTCAAGGTATGATGTTACTGAATAGTTACTTGTAAGGTCGTAAATGCAGGAAGTAAGAGGTGTATATTAAGAAGTGTCGGATAGATAATGGTTGGTCTTAGACTTGAAGAGTAATGATCGGGAAAGGATATATAATTACCGCAGATACACGAGCTGCACAGTAATCTTGTTCCAATGTCGACAGAGTAGAAAAACGTCAGCTAGTCCCTGTGTCGGTCAAATTATTTTACTCTCTCCAAACCTTCTCTCACAGACTGGATGTCGCATCACTCTATCACTACCTCAACGGAAAGTGAAAGCGACGGCCTGCAGTCTTTGTTTCCACCAGTTTCAAACTTCACATCTAGGAATTGCCATGCCAGGCACATTTTAACAAACCACCCCTATTCCACTAGCGAAATGTCAGTTAAACTCGAACAGTTTCTTCTTGCAAACCTCTGCTTTGTTGAACCGACTCCCAAGATGTCATTTCTCGATCACTACAGTATTAACTTGTTCATTTATAGAGTTAAACATTATCTTCGCCTCTAATCAACCTTAAACTACATCTTACTATGTAACACTCTACCTCGAGTTGACCTCTGGCCTTCTACTGTGTGAAATTGTTAAAATAGAAAAATTAAGAGCAGAACTTATTTTCAGAAATTAGCATCTAGGCTCCACCATTTAACGTCAAAATAGCCAAATGTAACAACCGCTTCTACTATAACAGTTTCTTTTCTCGCCCTTTGTGGAACGAGAAGTGCGAGAAAAGTGTGATATTTATTATATTAAGGAGGATGAGCAAGTGTCTTTTTTATTTCCATTTGATCGAAAACTTCGTCGTTTCTCACATGTTCAGTTTATGACATACTCAGCATCCTTCAGTAAAACATCTATTGCCTCAAGTATATTCTTCATCCACGTACTTGCTTCCGTGATAGCTACAATCTTCAAAATTTTGAATGCAACGTCAATTGCATTTTTCTATCTCCATGATTCCCATCTTTCTCTTATCCTTTCTTCGACATCCCTTGTACCTTGTCTCTCTCTCTCTCTCTCTCTCTCTCTCTCTCTCTCTCTCTCTCACACACACACACACACACACACAGTGTAACGCCCTGTGCATTAGTGGCGTTCTTGTCTTGCTCAGAGTGAACTTATTATTAAAAAAAACATTTCTCTGACCGAAAAATGGAAGAATTTATTTTATTTTTCTCGCCTCTATTATTGAAGCTAATTGTCACTCATGTTATCCAGTCAATGATTAAAACGTTTATTTTATCTTTTTTCTCAAACGCCCATCTTTCTTTCCAGATTCCAGTTTCGTTTTTATCTCTTAGACGAATCACAACCAAGTTTTTAACATTCCCGCTTATTTTACACTGTCTGCGTACCTTTTACATACTAACAATCGTCCCTTTCAAATCTACGCAATGCACTCGAGTAAAAAAAAAATCATGGCCTTTCTTACGTTATTTTTTTGTTTCTTTTTCTTTTTTCTTTATCTCTCACTATTTCTTTCTTTTTAATTTATTTCTTCTTTCTCTTTTTAACTCTAGTTTTTTCTTCACCTTTCTTTAGTTTTATTCTTTATCTCTCTATATCTTTGTTCCTGGGCATGACGGTAAACTGCATCCGGCAGCAAGGCTTCTGATTGGGTGGCTGTGAGGAGCATGGAACCACCTCTTAATTGCTGTTGTTCCCAGGTCCATCCTGACCCGGAGTGGTAGCACTTGTTAAGGTCTCAGGTATGGGCAAATAGTTAACCCCAAAACTGGGTTCAAAACACCATGAAAGTATAAAAATACACTTTTATAAATATATACATAAAAATTGACTTTTCTAAAAATATTTTTTTTAAGGAAAAATATTACCAACAATATATTTTTGAAGAAAAAATTATTACCATAACACATTTTTGAAGGAAAAAAATATTCTCAACCAAACATTTTTGGATATAAAACTAGAAAACATTTTCAGTTTTCTAAAATATTTTATATTATAAAAATATAAAAACACAAAATTATCATTAAATTCTGACTAAATCAACATTTTAACTATAACCGAACATTAAAAAATACCTTAACACCCCACTTTTTTGCATTAAATAACCCACAGAGGTTGATATTTTTTTTAATCATATCACCCCGATCAAGTTTTTTCGGTAACGCCACTGTGCCGTTAAACAAAACTCAAACTCTCTATATCTTTGAGATTTTTATTGTCTTAATCATCATTTGTCTATTTCTTTGTTGTTATACTTCCTTTTTTCTTTCTTCCTCGGTTTCTTTATTTTTATTTTTATTCTATCCTTCATAATATTTTTCAATTTCTTGATTATTCTCTTCTTCATTTTCCTTTCTTTTCTTTCTTTCTTTCTTTCTTTCTTTCTTTATTTATTTATCTCTATCTTTCTCTAAATTTTAGTTTACAATAAGATTCACCGTGTTCAAAGCCTGGGGGTACTTGAGGTTACGCTAAAGGGTAGTTTCTATGGGCAGGAGGGGAAGATAAAGTTTAACTCTAGGCATAAACAGGTTAAGATTATAGTGATAGAGGAAACGTCCTCTTGAGAGTCGGTTCTACAGAACAATGTTTCGTGGCACGAAGCTACTCACTGATGGAATAAGAAAGCAATGAGGGTGGATTGCTACAATGGGCGTGGCATGGTGGGTCTTAACTGGGAGGGTTAGATATGGCAGAACCAAGGAATGTAGTACGTTCGAACAATTTCCATAGTGGTAGGGATAGATCAGCGAGAGGCTTACCACATGGTGTGAATGAGGTCGGAGAGTGGAAAATAATTCGTCACCCACAAAGACTGGTCGATGCTTTTGAACTTTTTGAAGTGAGGACTGGGCAGCTACTGCCCAAATGTGACAACAGGATTTTATTTTCGACCTGATTTGGCTCTTATAAAAGTTTATCTTTATATAGTTTATTTATCTGTTTCCTATTTTTGCGATGGGTAAATTGTTGTCTAAATAACAGGAAAATGAAAATAACACTCGAGTCTCTTTTTAAAAGATCAGTCAATGCCATACGTGATAGGCGCTTGGGCGATCATGTCTCGAAAGAGACATTACTGACGGGGCAGAAGATTATCCCGCAGTAGGTTGCCATTGTTTTCTACGATAGACTGGTTGCCAACCAAGGCTACAGAACCCAATCTGTCCTGTTATTTGACCCATAGCTGGAGAGAAGAGACTGATTAATACCTTTCCCAAGGGTATTTGCTTGTATATGATTGCAACGAATTCAACTTGAATTCGAACTCGGCTCTCCGATTTCTCATTCCGAGTCGATAACCACTAGACCAAATTTACCAACATTGCACAAAAATATCTTAAAATGCTAAAGAGTAAATTTATTCAATAAATTTGCTTTTGAATCCACCCCGACATCGGAATCCCCTGTATAACTTCTGGGCCGTCTTGTTTAATTTGATGAATGCTGCCTTCAGTTCATTTTTTTGGTGTTAAAAGATTGTTTGTTGGTCTATCCCAACTGAGTTCAACATTTTTGAAGTCTGCAAACTGGGGAGTTTATTACCCAAATGTAAGAGGTGATGTGGTTGCAGAAAGTGTCCAACAGACATGACAGGTTTGTCCAGCTTGTGTGGCATGGTGAAGAGTTGTGTTGACAAATACAGGCTCTTCCAGCAACAACTCAGGCGCGAACTCCAATCAGAACAGCATACCGTTTCTGAATTTCTAGCGGAATTAATTTTATTTGTTTTAAAAATTTCAACCCAAACAAGGCAGCCTCACCACTACTGGTGCGCAGGGAGTTACATAGGAGGAAAGTAATGAGAAAGAGGATCAGGTTATAAGGGGTGCCTGGAAGTGGGTAAGAGAAGGATGAGAATACTAGTGCAATGAGAGTGAAGTGCACGGAAAAAAGCATGAGAGAAAGGATGCGAGTCAGTGAGATAGGTCATTACTATTGACCTTACATTTAAATTCTTGGAGATTGTAGCTGTCGGAAACCAAGTATTCGGAAGGGAATTTCTCAGGCGGGAGTGGCGAGAAAAGAAGCTGTTAGAGTAGAAGTTGCAGTTACATTGTATTTGATTTACTGTAAAAAGTAACAAGCATGGCGCTAAATAATATCACAATTAAACATTATACATATTGTGCATATTCATTCTAAGCAAAACATTAAAATCATATATATATATATATGTGTGCGTGCGTGTGTGTGTGTGTGTGTGTGTGTGTGCGTGTGTGTGTGTATAGGGAAAGTCTTCTACCCCGTCAGTCATGTCTCAAAGCAGACATGATGGCACAGGCACGTATCATATATGCCACTTAACTGAGTGATATGTACATATGTGTATATATATATATATATATTTACGTATCGTATTTTAACATATTTATGTATGTGTGTGTGTACGTGTAGCTGCGTGTGTAAAAGGGTGGGGCCTAGTTGCTAGTCTAGTGCTCGAGTAAATTCATACATGGGGGCACCGGTGACCTAAGTTAAATCGGAGCAGAAGCCATGAAAGTATTTGTAGAAGAGACACAGGAAAACCACATTAAGCCAATGAGAACGTGTCTGCAACTGAGCCGAGAAGTCGGGATCGATCACATTACAGATTCTCCGTTGGATTTTGTCAAGAACCTCGAGGTGAATAGCAGGGGCACCCGACAATTTCTCGCAGCAGTATTAAATACACGGGTCACAGTTCTCAATTTCTCAATGACGGTGTCCAGCTGAAGCTACAATACTCGCAAGTTGACACAAAAAACAAAAAAACAAAAAACAAAAAAACAAAAGGACTGCATGCACAAATTTAAAAATATAAAATGGCGTCAATTTACAAATCGCACCTTCATACTTTCATTTTTTTTTTTTCTCATTCCTTTCTTTCTCATTTTGCACGAATGCTTAAACCTTATTATTTCATTTTTTTTTGTCAACAGAGCAAGAGAAAGACGAACCTCCCATTCGGAGAATAATTTTTTAAGCCACTGTAGCGTATTAGTGACATTCTGATGGTTTAATCTTCAAGTTTCGATGTCTGCATTAAATGTCAGAATGTCATTTGCGGATTTTTTTTTTTAAGCTGCGTCGTCTTGAGTTGAAAGAATGAAAAACTATATACTTTTCATATAAAAACAATGTATTTGCAAATAAGTTATATTTAGAATTGTATAAATTTCAATAAAGGGTCAATTTTCATTCAGCATCTAATGATTTTTTTGCGTATACCGATGAGTGAAATAAATAAATAAATATATATATATATATATATATATATATATATATGTGTGTGTGTGTGTGTGTGTGTGTGTGTGTGTGTGTGTGCGTGTGTGTTTTGTATTTTGGCAAACACACGCAGCAACACGTACACACATATATATATATATAATATCTTAAAATACCATACGTGTATATATATATATATATATATATCACACAGTTAAGTGGCATATATGATACATGCTTGTGCGATCATGTCTCCTTTGAGATATGACTGAATGGGCAGAAGATTTTCTTTATATATATATATATATATATATATATATATATATATATTAATGGTTTTAATGTTTTGCTTAGAATGAATGTGCTTACTCTCTCTCTCTCTCTCTCTCTCTCTATATATATATATATATATATATATATATAGTGTTTAATTGTGATTTTATTTAGCGCCATGGTTGTTATTTTTTAGTTGATATTACTGAGAAATTGTATTTTGGAAAGACCGAAATTTTTCCATAAATTAATGAGTTAGATTTATCTAGACAGAAGAAATATTGGGTGGGGGAAGCGAAAAAAGAAAACATTATTTTGCTGAGAGAGGGAGTTAGGTTTATAATAATAATAATATTATCATCATTAAGTTTTTATTTTATATTTTTTATATTTAGCATTAATTTTTTTATCGTCATCCACATTGTTTTCATACTACTATAATCGAAAAATTAATATTATTGTCATGAAACTGAAACGATTATATTGTTAAAAGAATATTAATTTTGCCGTTGAAATTATCAAAAAATCTAACAATCTAGGTTATTTAATTAAAATACGGTTCCTAAATATTGTAAACATGATATCCGCATTCAAAAATGAACACTGTAAACCTAACTACCTCACTCAACAAAATATTTTCTTTCTTCCCCTTTCCCTACAATTCATTCTCTCTGGATAAATCTAACCCATTCATTATGGTAAAAAATTCGGTCTGATTAGTTGAATATGTTTTAATATTCACGAAATAATTTATCACCGATGAATTTATAAATTCCTCCAATTTATTTTCATTAAAATACTCTGTTAATTTCTAATCTGATTAGGATTCCCTGCGGAATTAACCCTACTAATTACCAAGGATGTTGCTTAATTCTCTCTATCTCTCTCTATCTCTCTCTCTCTCTTTTTGTGTATATAAAGCTTGATTTAACTTTGATTAGACTGTGGAATCATTTGTTGTCGAGTGGTCTAAGATGCACCAAATCAATTAGTGGCTTTCCCTATGTTGTTAGAATCCTGCCGAATGACACACATTTTCGTAACAAAATCACTCGTAAGTATTCAGGCCGGTAGAAATATATATATATATATAATTATACTGTTTATATACTGTTCTTTATTATATTAGGGAGAATGAGTAAGTTTCCTTTTTGTTTCCATTTTATCAAAAACTTCGTCGTTCCTCACTTGTTCAGTTCATGGCATTCTCAGGATCCTTCAGTAAAACTATACATCTATTGCCTCAAGTCTATTCTTCATTCATGAGGATGTTGTCCAGTATTAACAGTAGTGTAGGAGAACCGATGTTTATTAGCAGTTCAGTTCAGTTTTCTTTGCTTCTAACGAATATTTCCTGTTTCTTAATACTTTGCTTAGCTTTTGTAAGACTACATTTCTTTAAGAAATGTACACCTGAAGAAGGCAGTAGAATTCAACTGTAAAAACGGTGAAGGAATGAATTTTTTCCAAATTGTATTAATATTCATAATCTAATTAGTCTAGTTTTAAGCCGTTAAAACTTCAAGGTTTTTCTATTTGATATTTATGATGGATCTTAATTTTTAAGTTAATTATTGAATAAGCTCATGACGAGTTCTACGACAATAAAATATATTATCACATTGTTAAATATTTTAGCTTAACAACTTCAATAAAAATTTTCTATATAGCAATAATAAATTAAAAATAAATGCTGGTCGTTATTTTAAGAAGTAAGGGTGTACAAATAAGAATTAAAATTTACAGCTTAAAACACTTTTATTTTCCCTTTCATAACTTTCTTTCTTATTGAAATCAATTAACGTTTTTGATATGTCTTTCCACGCCATTAAAATGGAATAACCCATTATTTATTTATTTATTCTTTCTTTCTTTCTTTCTTTCTTTCTTATTGAAATCAATTAACGTTTTTGATATGTCTTTCCACGCCATTAAAATGGAATAACCCATTATTTATTTATTTATTCTTTCTTTCTTTCTTTCTTTCTTTCTTTCTTTCTTTCTTTCTTTCTTTCTTTCTTTATTGAAATCAATTAGCGTTTTTGATATGTCTTAAAATTAAAATGGAATAACCCATTATTTATTCTTTCTTTCTTTCTTGAAACCTAGTATCGTATTTGACATATCTTGTGTTACCACGTTATTCAAATCAGAATAGTCTATTCTTATGAGGTATTGGCAGGGCGTGACGGTCGTGCAAATTATTGAAGGTAGGGACATGCACAATTATTACACGTTACACGTTATTGGCCAACTATTCGCTGTACATCTTTGTTGGAAATAAGATTTTAATATTCAGTTTTTGTGAACGTTACCATGACAAAATTAATCTAAAAAAGAAAAAGAAAAGAAGGAACCTTTCGCCTCTAAGTTCATATACCTAACTACTAACCTAGACGAGCGAGCGCTTCTTCGGTTATCGTTGTTGCGTGTCGAGATGGGCAGGAATGAGTTTCAGATTGTAAATCAGATAACATACACGAAAATGCATTTTTTATATTCTGTCTGCTCAATAAATTGGGCGATTTCCAGAAGGCATCAAGCCGCATTCGCAACGAAATCGCCTGCAACACACGCATTCATACACGCACCCACCCTACCACCACACACAGGCGCGCTACGAGAGAGTTCTAGGGATGTGGGGGGGGATAAAAACACGCACCCACCCTACCACCACACACAGGCGCTCTACGAGAGAGTTCTAGGGATGTGGGGGGGATAAAAACACGCACCCACCCTACCACCACACACAGGCGCTCTACGAGAGAGTTCTAGGGATGTCGGGGGGGGGGATAAAAACACGCACCCACCCTACCACCACACACAGGCGCTCTACGAGAGAGTTCTAGGGATGTCGGGGGGGGGGGATAAAATCACGCACCCACCCTACCACCACACACAGGCGCTCTACGAGAGAGTTCTAGGGATGTCGGGGGGGGGGGATAAAAACACGCACCCACCCTACCACCACACACAGGCGCTCTACGAGAGAGTTCTAGGGATGTGGGGGTATAAAAACACGCACCCACCCTACCACCACACACAGGCGCTCTACGAGAGAGTTCTAGGGATGTCGGGGGGGGGGGATAAAAACACGCACCCACCCTACCACCACACACAGGCGCTCTACGAGAGAGTTCTAGGGATGTGGGGGGGATAAAAACACGCACCCACCCTACCACCACACACAGGCGCGCTACGAGAGAGTTCTAGGGATGTCGGGGGGGGGGGGGTAAAAACACGCACCCACCCTACCACCACACACAGGCGCTCTACGAGAGAGTTCTAGGGATGTGGGGGGGGGGGGGGGGATATAAACACGCACCCACCCTTCCACCACACACAGGCGCTCTACGAGAGAGTTCTAGGGATGTTTTTATTTTTATATTTCTTTTGCTATTTTTATCTTTTCTTTCGAATCTGATAAACACATGACCCATCAGCTTCACGATATCTCCCTTGCACTCTTAGTGATCTTATCATATAATACACTAGTATATGTATTTCGATATCGCTTTGAAACTAGTCGTAATTGTACATTTTCTATTTTTCTATGAATGTGATCCGTCTACCAACATATTTGCTGTTGTTGAGTGTTGAAAAAGGAATCTATTGTTTAGACTCAGATAAACAGGCTAGAAAGGACATTTAATCATTTGTCGTAGATTTTTTTTAATTCAAGATTTCATTGTTGTGTTAATCTGTCTCAATAACAAGCATATGGTCCTAATACTTGGCGTTGATAAGAAAATATGTTGATTAATAAAGAATTACATTTACTTGCTTTCTCGACAGCTACAATCTCCAAGAATTTAAATGTAAAGTCAATGGTCATCTTCTATCTCACTAACTCCTGTCTCTCTCATGCTCCTTTCTCTTTTCACTCCAGTTTAATCAGTATTCTCATCCTTCTCTTACCTACTTCCTGACACCCCCTATAACCTGTCACTCTTTCTCATTACTTTCCTCCTACGTAAAAACAGTGTCAGTAAAATGCCTTGCTTGGGGCGATATGATTATAAAAAAATTTAAACCCTAAAAAATAAGAACCAACTATATTTTAATATTTGTTTATATTTCTGAGATGAGGAATTGTAATAATTTACATTATTTACATTGTTCAGACTATAAGATTGTAACATGGGCTTTGATGGAAAGGATACTGAGATATTAGGTTGATAAGTCCCCAAAATTCATGCACTAATTTCTTTAAGGACACGTGGCATAGTGGATAAAAACGTTACCTTAATCCAGTGACTGTTGAGTTGTGAGTTTACAACAGTGAACATTGGTTAAAGTAGTGGTGAATAAAAACACAATTTTAAGTTGAAATAAATGAAAGTAAGTGAGAACAATGTATGAAATTCTGCAATATTCGAAATAAAGGGTTCAACTCAAAATTCCGAACATATAAAATATTGCAACAAAGATGAGAACAACCGTCATCTAATCACCGTTATTTGAAATGACTTTTTGCTACTATTAACGCATTCGTTCGATACTTTTTGCATAGAATATTGCAGATTTTTATGTGAACAATTTCCGAATAAAAAAAAAAAAGCACGTGAATGTGTTTTTCTTTAGAGAAAGTTTACCCTACCAAAGTTTTTGACAAAGATTAAAAAAGCAAATAATTGCTTGGGGCAAAGTCTTACTGGCTGTAATGAGACTGACCAGCAATTTTGAATTAAAAAAAATTGAGTATTTAAAAAAAAACAATTCCCAGAGACGAAACTATTTAGACAGTGCTTTCATCATTTGATCATCCACTGAAAAGATGTGACCAGATTTTGAAAACGTTTTCCCGTTCTTGGGAGATCTATTAGAACAATGAGATATTTAATAGAGAAATGGAGGGGAACAAAAGATAGAATATTCTAAATGAAATCTGATAGATTATATACCCCAAAAATATTGAAAAAAACTTTAAATTAAAATTTCCAGGGCCACTCGTCATTGCGCATGTGTAGTCGAATCATCGTAAAGAAGGAAGTCGAATCAACGTCTAAAGAAGTCCTAAAAGGAGAAACACGTCACTTGAAAACTTTAAATTTTGTCATATATCTTTACCCAGAAATTGTTCTTGACATATGAAATGAAATTATATCGTTACCTCATGCACACACACATATATATATATATATATATATATAAATTAGAGAAAATTTTCAAAATGTCGGATGTACATTTCGACATAGGATCTCTAATAGAGACTCTACGTGACGTCAGCGAAGTCTCTATTAGAAGTCCTATGTCGAAATGTACATCCGACACCTTTGAATTTTGAAAATTTTCTCTAAATTATATTGGTTCTGTATTCTTAATACATTGAGTTCTCTGCCTGCATCACTTTTTAATGTTAAAAATGTTTAATATTGATTAGGATCAGGTTCTTGGAATTTACCTTCCTACTCTTCCACTTCGGATTAAAGAAAAAACAAATATATATATATATATATATATATATATATATATATATATATATACTCTGGCCATAATTATCAATAAACTCCAGTTTTTTTAAATAAAATAAGTTAGTGGATAATTCAAAATGAAAATGGTTCTTTTTTCATTGTTACTTTGCAAAATTTTACAGAGCAAGAAAGCAAGGATGAACAAGTCCGAATCACCTAAATTTTCTTCATTCTTTCATTGATGAAACCGTAATGTAGGTAATTATTAAACACTTCTAAATTCATTTGATGCACATGTTATTATGCAATATTAACAAAAAACACATTCTATTTTCATTTACAATTATTCACTTGGCAACAAATACTATGAAATACATCATTTTTAAAACACTAGAGTGGCCTAATAATTATGGGCGGTAGTCTATCTATCTATCTATCTATATATATATATATATATATATATATATATATATATATATATATCACGTCAATAGAGCACTTTAGAGAGGAGTAGATTTTATGTAAAACGGTGACTATTTATGGCTTTACTTTACGTTTTTTGGTTACTGAATTGAACGCAGCTTGAATCGGTTATCAAATTGAACGCTCTTAATTACTGGAGTTAGTTTACATCCTGAGAATAACTCATTGCGAAAGTTCCCAATCTCTGGCATTACGCAAATAGCTCAGTGGTAAGATGTTCGTCTAATAACAAATTTATCGGATTTCAATCCGGGCTTGAAGCTAAACGGATAATATGGTTGTACTGAAAAGCTATGATACAGCGAAATATGCTTGTCTGCAGCTGATTATATATATATATATATATATATATATATATATATATATATATATAGAGAGAGAGAGAGAGAGAGAGAGCGAGAGAGAGAGAGATAAAGAAGATCAACCGGTTACGTTACCATGGTCTGGAATTTTCGGTTTCGTCAAGTGATTTTGGTTTGACTGATGGTTTAACATTTAACTCTTTTGCAATTCATAACCGGAATTTCTTTTTAACGAGTGGTTTAATGCTGTGAATTCTTCCATCCGGTTTTGTACGAGCCAATAAAATATATTTTGATGTGTCTACATTTTTCCAGCCCTCTGATTTAGTAGATTTTGTTGTTAGCCAACTTTTCTTCTTGGCACGATCACCGTTGCGGGGTTTGACATTTTAAAATTTTTTTCCGCGTCACCTGGGGGTTCCTTCATTCTTTTCTTTTAATTTCCATACATAGCGAAATTGGTGCTATTTTAAAGTTTTTTCTTTCTAGTTTGAATGTTGACTTGTAATTATTCCATCGTGTTTTAAAACTGCTTTCAGTAAATCCTAAGTATATTTTATCTTTTATTTCTACTCTGTAGATGACTCTTTTGGTTTTACAAACTTCTTCAAGCGAACATTTCTTTTTATCTCTGCAGTTACATTTTTTAATAACGGTATTCTGCCCTACGTTGTTTCTTTTTTATTTTAATTTTTATTATTTTGCCTACTTATGTGGTTTTCAAAATAAGAAGTACAGCTGTAACTTTATTTAACCGTATTTCTATTAAATATTTTGTGTAGCTTGGCGCTTTTAGGGAAGTCTTTGTCAGGTAGTTTGAAAAATATTTTCATTATTTTGGACTTTACTTCTAAATTAAAATGTGTGTTAAATTATCACGTTTTCTGGTATTATTATTTTTGAGTCATTTATCTGGGTTTTGTACTCTAATTGGGTTTTTTGTTCATTTTGTTGTAATGATTTTTCATAATCTTTTTTTTCTTCTCGCTGATGAATTATTGACTGAGATTTATTGATTGAGAATTAAACAACGTGAGAATTGGCAGAAACACTAAATTTATCAAAATTCACCATTCCTGAGCACTTACTGAAGATTGGGTACTAAAATCGCTCCGATGTTTGGGCACCAAATCAAATATGATCTGAGTGGAAATAATCTTTTCGCTTGCCATTTATTCTGTGATTTGCTTTATAAATGCAGTGATAGTGCAACTTTTTTAAGCAAATTGTGACGGATGATGAGAAATGGATTGTTTACAACAATGTTAATTGAAAAAGATCCTGGGGTAATCAACATGAGTCAACTTTAGCCATTCCAAAAGCAGCTCTTCATCCTAAGAAAATCATGCTGCGCATCAAGTGGGATCGGAAAGGAATCCTGCACTGTGAGGTTTTGCCAAATATCCAATTAAATGGATTCTAAAATGTACTGCTCGTAATTAAACGAATTAAAGGTAGCAATTCAAGAACAACGCCCAGAATTAGCGAACTAGAAATGTTTTGTTTTCAATCAGGATAATGGCAGACCTCACATTTCTTTGGAGATTTCTTTGGCTGGAATGTGTTACCCCACCCACTATATTCACAAGTCTTTGCTCCTTCGGATTTCTATTATTTATGTCCTTCCACAATAATCTCAATGGTAAAAAAATTGATCAATTGATTCAATATCATCTTTCTATTTCATGTCAGCGGAAGAAATTTGCACAGTCATGTCTCTTTCGAGACATGACTTACTGGGCGGAAGATTATCCCGCAGTAGGTTGCTATTGCTTTCTGCGGTAGACTGGTTGCCATCCAAAGCTATAGAACACAATCTCTCCTGTTATTTAACCCATTACTGGAGTGAAATGTGTTATTAATACCTGTCCCAAGGGTATTTGCGCGTAAGCGAATGCAAGGAATTCAACTGGAATTTGAACTCGGCTCCCCGATTTGTCGTTCCGAGTCGATATTCACTGCACTACACCGCACATCCAATATTATTATTACCAAGAGATAAAAAAAATACTTAGTTTAAATATTTTCGCAAAATCCAAAATTAGAACTAATATTAGAATTAACAAATTCGATCAGTCTTAAACACCAAATAAAAATCCTATGTAGCCAGTACCAAAGCTTTTGAAATAACCAACTTTCAAAGCATCGAATCGCAGATCATGAGACACAGTCTTCGATGGTCAGAACATGCAGCAAGAACGAAAGACTCTAAGTTTCTACTTCATTTCTTATCCAGTGATCTCAGTTCATGGAAAAGACACACGGAGTTGCTCTCAGCTAAGATGAAGTGACTAACTCAAAACAACACTGAAAGGGACTGGACTAGGAGCAAAACCGTACCAACAGGCGGTGTTTTATCACCATCGGAACCAAAAATTCGAAGCCACCAGAAAAGAAAAAATCGAACAACTAGAGAGAAAGGTTCGATAAAATCGATCTCGTCCTCCACTAATATTATCGCGCAGTTAATGCCATCGGCTCTTCCGTTGAAGAATTGGTCGACTTAGTTATCAAATCTATTCTCATAAAGGAAGCGACAAGCAAAGAAGAAATGAAATTCTTGATAACTAGATAATGCTGACGAGTACAAAGAACAGAAAAATGCTTGTTTAATCTTATGCTGAATAATTTTATGCTGCATGAAAACATTACATGTGATCTTTCGTGTACTTCTTATCATATATATTTATACAATATATATATATATATTTATACAATATATAACATTCATGCAACTATCCTACATCAAGGATACAACAAAAGCAAACTACAGATTCTCGAGGCAATATACATTAAAACACTAAAGCCGTCAATTGTTTGTAAAAAGAACAGTTTTTTTCATCCTTTAACACGTACATGACCATGACATTACAACATATAAAACAAATTCAATTTTGGATAATTTTCACGTTCTAATGAACGCTAGCAATTTGTCAACCGTTATATTTGAAGCACGTAAAAATGTACAGTAATTTTTTGCAAAACAGCTTTCTGGTTACGTTAGTTACCATAACTCACACCCCTGAAGATGACCTCGGAAAGAGGTTGAAAGTACTTGGGTACCTTGAAAAAAAGAATCAAAATAACATCTGTCAACGTTCAAGGTAATTTCTGAATCTTTTGATTGTAATACGCAAAAGTTTATCCGTGATTATAAACGGATTTTATTAAAAATAAACATAATGTTTGAAATCTATTTAATCTGACATGTTTGAAATATATAATATGTATACAATATATAATGCATATATAATATATGACATGTATACAATATATAATACATATAAAATATATAATATATATACAATATGTTATACATATATGTGCTTACAACATATAATCCGTATATAAGTACACAATGTATAATATATATATAATATATGTTTGCAATATATAATACATATATAATATGTTGACAATATATAATCATATGCATTTGCACCGCAATACATACTTTCGATCATATATATATATATATATATATATATATATATGTATATAATACATACAAATTAATTCAATGGAAGATCCCAGCCGCAAAAAATTATTATATTCAAATTTATTGTTTTCTAACAAAAAAAAAAAAAAAATGCAACAAAACATATCTGTATAAAATATTTCGCAACAAATTTACACGGAAATGTATTTCGTTTTATCACACACATACACACAATAATGTCACCGCCCAACAAACACGCATTCATACATTTTACCATCCAAGATTTCCTCACACGCATATTTAAAAAATCGTCCATCGTTTTAATACACTCGACCCGTATATTATTACGCGCACATGCATATAAACAGACAAGTGTTTCTCTACATATATACATATACATACATTTAAAATAATCGTCTATTGCTTTATTACAGGTGATACATATCTAACCAATAAGAATGGGGGTTAACAAACAACATTCCAATATATTGTTGTGTTCTTTTTAAATGTTGATTTATTGTCTTACGTCAGATTTCTGAAGGAATTTTAATAAAAAATAAAACGTTAGATTAAGACAGATTTCAGGATTCTCTGGAAAGCAAGATGACTCTTTGGAAAGACGAAATGATTTCTAGAAAGTTGGAGTGACATCTTGGAAAGACAAGAATTAAAAAGAAATCAAGAAACATACAAGAGACGTAAACTGCTATCTGGGTGACTGTAGCGGGGAAGGAGAATATATCACCCATCAGAATGATTTAAATGGAAACGACCTGGATATGGACACGGCTACAACGTGTGTTTGCGGCAAAAGATTTAACAGTTTACGCGGGTTACGTATCCATAAGGGGCGCTGGTGCAAACAGCGTAATTCTCCTACTGGAGAATATAAATTGAGTAATGGGATTATGAACCTGGACTACACCCACAGCGTTCAGGATTCCATCGTTGAGCGACAGTTCCCTGAAGAAATCCTAAGTAAACCAAGAATCCAGGAGTCCAAAGGTAACCAGAAGGCTATGTGGACAAACCTTGATAAAGAGCTTTCTTTTATTTTTAATAGCAATCTTAAGCAACTTTAAGGGATCTAATTTCGATCGATAGAACCTATATGACCGGCAAAATGAAAGCGTGGTAATACCAACAAGACCTATTACCCCGTCTTTTGTGGTCTTTGCAAATGTATGAAATTGCATTCACTCGTATTGAGCGCATTGAGCAAGTGATCTATAAATACTTGCGTAAGTGGCTTAGAGTTCCTCCTTGTTCTTCGAAAGTGGGGCTATATACCAATTCTGGACATCTGCAACTCCCTATACACGCATTAGTGGAGGAATTCAAGGTTGGGAAGTTACGACTGCACATGATAATGAGGGACTCAGTTGATGATTGCATTAAGAGGGTGCATCTAGAGATTAATTCTGGTACAAAGTGGTCCGCTTCAGAGGTAACCCAAGAAGCGGAAACCAGCCTACGAGTCAGAGATATCATGAGTGTGACTCAAAATGATCGGGTTGGACTGTGAAACACGACGCACAAGTTCTTCTCCAAAGAGAAACCAAAGGTAAAGAGGCACAAGGTAATGGAAGAAGTTAAAATATTCGAAGAGGAACATAGAATAACCACTGCTATTACTCAAGCTAAGCAATGTAAGTGAACAACCTAGAGTAATATCGAACCTATTATACTTTCTTGGAACTCGTTAATCGCGATGAAGCCACTGGCGATATCCTTTCTTCTTCGATCTACGTACTACCTTATTTCAAATGAACCAAACCTCGAAATGTGGGGATTTATAGATACAGATCTCTGTTTTTCGTGTAAAAAGGACCGAGGTACCTTGTGTCATGTGCTCTCTGCTTGTCCACAATCGCTCCAGATGTATACGTGGCGACACAACAAGGTATTAGAGGTGATCAAGGAGCTAATAAGAACACAATGTGAGACAGTAAACCAACAGCTTCTGGCAACCAAGGTGACTAAGATCAGATTTCAAAAGCAGGGTGAATGCCCTGCAAAGAAAAAAACAAACAGCCCCGAATATGAATCTGCTGAGGAGAGCCAGTGATTGGAAGGTTTCAGTAGACCTACTGACGTCTCTAAAATTTCCAATACACATCGCACAGACAAACAAGCGTCCCGACATCGTGTTGTGGTCCGACTCAAAAAAAGACTTTCTAATAGAGTTAACAGTCCCTTGGGAAGAGAACATGGTAAAGGCGCACGAGCTAAAGAAAAAACGATACGTGTCACTGCGAATGTGTAGACAATGATTGGAGGTGTAATGTGATGCCTATTGAGGTTGGGTATCGTGGGTTTCTGGGATATTCAGTTATTTCTTTCCTTTCAAAAATAGGCATCACTGGCCTTGGTTTAAAAAAAGCGCTTCGCACCGCATTCGAACAACGGTAGAAGAACGCGTCAAGTTGGATTTGGTCAATATCAAAACAACAAGCACACAATATTCGCGCAAAATTACAATCTAATATGCACACGTGAAATATTTGTGTGGCCATCTATAACATTTTTTTCTTCCTTCACGAGCACGTTCATTACGGCAAACGCGTTCAGGAAATTTCATTGTCGATACAAACTGCAAAGAGGAACGATCGTTTTATTTACTTCTTTATGTGAATATACAAGAGAGACAATCAACAACTTTATCTTCATACCCTGCCTGGTGGCAAAAGCTGCTGGTGGCGCCAGGGGGGGGGGCAGTCCCGCCATAGCCATCGAAACCGTGACACCACCCCTGGTCGGCGGCTGATGAAGACAGGGTATCGCACGTGTTAACACACGTTGTATTTTGCAAATATCATACATATATACATACATGAACACACACACACACACACACACACACACACACACATACACACACACACACATATATATAAAGTTGTAAGTTAAAAATGTATTTTTTTAAGTATTTATTTATTTCTATTACTATATATATATTTTATATTATATTATTATATTCTATTATTATATATATTTTATATATATTATATTTTGACTGTTATGTTAATAGAAATAAATAAATAAATACTGTCAAAAAATACATTAATAATTAACTTTTTAGTAGTTTTTCTTATACACATTAAGACAGTATACGTGGATTTTCATTATGTTATATATATATATATATATATATATATATATATATGTTTATGTGTGTACGGATCAACAGACAGATACATACTTATATAGATACGGGTACATTATCATACGTAGATATAAACAATTTAATTAAACTATATAGATATGATGGGATAACTGCATACAGAAAAACTAATGAATATATTGAATATATGTTGTACTTAGAAAAAACACGTATATTACTAAGAAGCCTTTTAATACGATGCCGATAAGAACGTCAAACTCACAAACGCAAAATTTATTCCTCACACTCTGCTAAGAATCTTTATAAAATCATGGTTTGTGATTTGTACCTGATATAAAATGTGTGTGTGTGTGTATGTAAGTGTGTGTGTGTGCGCGAATTTATGAGTGTGTGCAGGTGAAATGGCGATAATGGATAAATTTTCAACTAAATTACACAAAAAAATATTACTGACATCTCATTTTAACAGGTATATTTACCAACATGACACAAAAATATGTAAAAATTCTAAAGTGTAAATTAATTTAATAAAATCAATATTGAATTCAACCACGACCCTCAGACATCTTCGAAATCTTCTGCATCTCTTCTGTACGGTCTCCTTGTTCAAGTTGGTGAATGCTGCAAAATTCTTCCCTTCAGTTCATCTTTGGTGTTACAAAGAGTTTTTTCTTTGGTTTCTTGCTCAATCGCGCCCCTCCCCACATAATAATCTAAGGTTGTTGCAGTCTGGAGAGTTAGGTGACTACATGTAAGAGATGGCGTAGTCGCAGAAATTTTCTAACAGACATGTTCATTGTGTAGCATGTTGCCGGACACAGCGTCTTCCAGCAGTTACCCTCTTGATCCAAATCAGCAATACCTCCTCAAGGCACTTGATGTAGGCTTCCGTGTTGAGCCTGAGAGTCTGTTGGAAGCTGAATGAAGGCATACACTTCATCCACTTTTTTAATTAACATTCGACACATCCAATTCTTTCCGAATTCTCTGAACTGTGCTCAAATTGACACCTACATACTTTTGCAATTTTACGTATTAGAGTAAGTAATTTTGCTTTCAGGTTTTATCTCTCTTTTCTTTTCAGTATTTTTATTCATGACTTTATCTAGATAAGAGATTCAGATTTTGGTAAGTTGTCTGTTGGCTCCACAAATGATTTGTGTTTTTGTTTAATATATATATATATATATATATATATATATATATATATATATATATATATATATATATATATATATATATATATATATATATATATATATATACAACACACAAAAATCTATAGTGAGCCAAAACCTACCGCGGTTTCACACTACGGATCTTCAGGTCAAAGGCTGAAACACTAAAGATAAAAGCAAATAAATAGATATACACTAAGGTAGGGGGGAACCATACCAACACAAGAAGGGGGGGTAAGAACAAAATAAGCAAAACAAACTATATAAGGAATAACTTTTATTAAACATATTAGCAAAACAAAAAAAGAGTTATTAGTTATATGTATATATATATATATATATATATATATATATATATATATATATATATTTCGATTCGTATTTGAATACAATGCTCCACTATCTCCACTATCATAAGAGTACGGTATAAATATAAATATGTAAATTTTACAACGGTCAGATTCCAAATATTCAAATGACAATTTCCTCGTTGTGATATACATATATATATTACGGAAATTAACGAAGATTAACGAAACTTGGTTAAAAACAACCGACAATTTGAAATGATTTGTTTGAACATTAATTTTTTTTATCGATACTCATATTTAAGTACATATTCTGTTTTTAATTAAACAGTATTATCTATTTATATCTTCAGTACAGATATGGTTATTGCGATAAATCGAAAACTGTGTTATATAGGCTTGATTAACACCTCGCTTAGATTAATGGTCATTCGTGGTCGAGAGGTCTAAGACATGCCAGATCACATGGTAGCTTCCCCTATGTGGACAGGGGTCGCAGGTTCGAATCCTGTCGAATGACACACATTTTCGTAACAAAAATTTGTCATAAATAATCAGGCCAGTAGATATATATATATAATACTGTTTAATTAAAAATAGAATATCTACCTAAATACGAATATCGATAAAAAAATAATGTTCAAACAAATCATTTCATATATATATATTGTTTAATTACTTAGTTTTTGGCCATAATAAAATTAAACCAGTACACAGTTGTATTGAAAAGTGTTCAGAACAATTACATTGTAGAACTTACACTAAATTTAACTATACCATAAAATACCTATTAGGTTCATACAACCATGGATGAAAACGTTATAATTTCTTGTAATTTAAAAAATTGCACGTTCAAAAATCCCCCGTTATGTAAAAGTTAAAAAAAATTCACCGTTACGTGAGCGTGCTTCAAAATAACTCGTTTACAAATAAATAATATATATATATAATTTAAATTTTAATAAAAAAAATCCGATTAATGCAATGTTGCCGCAGTTCATATATATCCAGATGAAGAGAACCAATCGATTTAAAATCTTGAGTTCTCAATACAACATAGATCGTAGAGAGTAATATAATGTTTTTTTTTATTCAAAATTAATTTAATTAACATTGCGACACAGAAATTTCTATGTTTGGAGATTTACATTTTTTTTATCTCGTAATCAGGCAATGTTCAATAACATTGGTTAAATGTAAATCATTTTCACTAAAGTTATTTAACATTGCCCGATTACGATACAAAAAAAAATTAAATCTCGAAACATAAAAATTTCCCTGTCACAATGTAAATTAAATTAATTTTAAATAAAAAGAAATCTATACATATATATATATATATATATATAGAGAGAGAGAGAGAGAGAGAGAGAAAGCGAGAGAAAGAAATATAGATAGATAGATAGATAGATAGTAGTTATTATATATATATATATATATATATATATATATATATATCTGTGTGACTCTATGTTTGTTTACTAATAATAACTATACATTTCGTTTTCAACTGGTTTCCGATATTTCATTGTTTGTGTATCTATGTATCTATCTCTTTTTGTCATGATGTCTATGATCTATCTCTCTGTCTATATCAAGATGTTCAGATCTATCTATCTATTTATCTATCTATCTATCTATCTATCTATCTATCTATCTATCTATCTATCTATTTGTGAAATCGGTTTTAGATTGCCATTTACTTAAACTTAGTTCCAATCTCTCAACAGTTTTAATATGATTGCAAAATATCGGGAAGATTTTAGCAAAACGGAATATGAAATTCGCATGAATGGGCCAGACCTGAAATATAGCTTTTTGATAGGATGTTTTCTTTGTAGATAAAAAGTGTGTCTACTCCGATAATCCTAACAACAATCAATATCAAAAAACAAGTTAGAAGACGGCAGCAACACAATTATTACTGTCTATTTGGGAGAATATAAAAAGCGGCCAGTATTACCTATTGTTGACACTTGCTGAAATTATTACAGTAAGTCGTTATGGACATTACCTTCAAAGTTTTAATGTGACATTTTACTAGACATTAAAATTGGAAGCCGTATTACTGCATGTAAAGCTTTACCCAAACATTAATTCCTATTTACACGAAATATCAACAAGATTTGACACAATCGGATTATCATTTGTCTTGATCAATGGAGTATTCTTCATCCGATCAAAAATTTATAGATGCTTTCAATATTTGAACTGCAGAATTCCAAGTCATATAGTATTAACCTTTTCATGACTCTTTTGTGAATAAAATTTATATATATATATATATATATATATATATATATATATATATATATAGTCATCCACAGACAGATTTTTTTTCGTTGTATCACAGCTCATCAGTGCGGTTAGACATCCGATTGCATTTTAACTCAGGATTGAAACCCGACCGAATTGGCATCTGTCGGCGAATCTACCTCTGAGCTATGGGCGCTCGGAAGGAGGTAGATTTTTAATATTTGTTTGCAAACAAAATTTTAATAAAAAAATTAAGATGAAATGAAATTAATTAAAATGTTTAATTAAAATTTTGTTTTTAAACGACTTTAAACTTTCCTTTTACTAGTAGTTTTCATGTTCTGTCTATCATTAACAATTCTGCCAACGAGCACCTTTGATAATGCGTTGGATGAAATGATCCAAAGGTCTTGCATTATGACGTCACATTTATTTAAGTCCGTTTGTTATTTCTGCGGGTACAAGTCCCTCTCTCTCTATATATATATATATATATCAGATCTTCTACAGTGAACTAAAAAACATAAAACAGACACTCATCAATAATAATTTTCCCAACTACATAGTTGATGAACAAATACATTATTTTCTTAAAAAGCTTAACATGGAAAAAACAACACATGATACTAACCCAACCAATCCTAAACATATCACTCTCTGAAACCGTAGCCAGATGAACTCCAACTACCAACTAGATGAAAACACTTTAAAAAACTCATAAATACTAATATTTCTCCGACAGACTCTAACAAAAGAATTAAGTTCATTATATATTACACTAAATCCACTACATCTAATTCATTTGTCCGCAACGACTCTTCCCCCACCGTTAGTGATTTGCAAAAAACCAATGTAGTATATAAAGTCATATGTCCATTTAGAGAATGTATCTCTAACAACCTCAATAATATCTACATCGGCCACACCACAAATTCGCTCTCACGGCGTCTGACGTTGCACTTAAATAAAAATTCAAATATATTCCGTCATTTAGAACAACACGGTTATCAACGCACACTTCTGAGAAAAACGCTTGTTGATAACACGTACATACTCAAACAAGAAAATAATAAGCAGAAACTAAAAATCCTCGAAGCACTCTACATTAAACAATTTAAACCTGGTTTGAATACAATCAATTTCGATGTCTGTAATCAGACCAGGGACCACAACACCACTATTTTGTCACTGTCTTCGGCCATCCGCTACGGTAGGGATGGACTTATATTTTCAATTCAATTATCTTTATTGTTAATAGCTTAAATGTTCTATGTTTACTGCGTGTTAATATTTAGTCTTTGATAATGGCTTATGTGAGCCGAAAGCTTAGACCCGATAAAAAATTCAACAAATACTGTGATTTTTTGTTGTCTTTCAACGACATCACCATCAAGTATATCAGACGGTATGAACGGATCCTACACAAAATTAATAGACAAAACTTGTCTATATTATTCATTGAAACCTGCATTAATGAAAAAATGCTGCCAAAATACACACACAATATATATATATATATATATATATATATATATATATATATATATATATATATTCCAATCAAACCATATTTAAAGAGCCTAAGAAAGCTTATGAATAAAGAATAGTGGATTCCCGGCAACACTGACATAGTCATTACAGAGCACAAAAATGCCAACAGGAAAAGAAATATCATATGGTTTAGCGCACCATATAGTAAAAGCGTAAAAACAAACATTGCAAAAATGTTCTTCAAATTTTTACATAAACACTTCCCGGAATCAAGCATTTTCTACAAAGTATTCAACAAAAACACAGTGAAAATCAGCAACAGTTGCACCGAGAAAATGGCAATAATAATAAAAAAGCACAAAAAAGAAACTATCGACAAACGACCCGAACAAATTAAACTCACGTATAATTGCAGAATAAGGAATGAAAGTCGCATAAACGGTAATTGTTTACACACAACGTAATATACCAAGCAACGGTAAAATCACCAAATAATTAGGAAAAAATATACATAGGAGTAACAGAAGAACACTGGAAACAAAGAAACTACGTACACAAAACCTCCTTCATAAGTAGTAAATACGCATTAAGTACAATGCTTTATAAGTATATCTGGGAAATTAAAAGAAAAAAACCCAAATCACACGAAAAAATATCATGGAAAATACGGAAATGACATCTACTTCTTCTTCTTCTATGTGCACTGTCCCTTCATGACGTAGGCGATCATGGCCCTCCACGTCTCCCTATCCTTTGTGGCCCTTAGTATGTTTGTTCCTATTACTCCTGGCAACACCCGTTCCGTCATCCACCCGACCAGACCCTGCAAATATGTTATCCGCTGCCTTCCTCTGTCTCTCTTTCCCTCTACCTGGCCAGTCAGTATCAGGTTCTCAAAGCTCTCCTTCCTCATTGCATGTCCCAGGAACTTCAGTTGTCTCTTCCTGATGCTTGGTATTAATTGTCTTTTGGTTGCCATTCTTTCCAACACCTCATCGTTGCTTGCATGTGCAGTCCAGGATATCCGCAGCATCCTTCTGTAGAACCACATTTCCGCTGCTTCCAGTTTTGTCCTCATTTTCGATGATATTGTCCAGCAGTCACTGCCGTATTGAAGAACTGACATCACATAGCAATCTAGCACTCTTTTCTTTGTTTCTAGTGAAATTTTCCTGTGTGTTAGTAATTTGCTCAGCTTCTGGAACGCGTCCTTTGCCATGCCAATTCGTCTTCTGACCCCTGTGTCGTACTTTCCATCTCCTGTTAGAACACTTCCTAGATATTTAAATTTTTGCACCTGCTTTATTCTGGTATCCCTCACCTGTATTTGGCATTTTGGGTTGCACCTTTTGCTGATGACCATGCATTCAGTTTTCTTATGACATCAGCCAATCCAAAACCTGCAGACTTTGTTTGGCGGAAAAAATAGCCATTATAACATTCCCAGATCAAAAGAAGCTACTCAATAAATGATCTGAACTCATCGCAAAATGCAGACATGAAAACAAATTTTTACTACGCTGCTTTAAAATAGAAAACTGAAAAGAATAAATAAATAATAATAAAGAACAAATAATTTAATCCAAGCAAATAATAAACAAATTAACAAAAAACTGCCACCATGACACCCATTAGAATAGATAAATTAAAATAAAATAAAAATAAAAATAAATAACTAAATAGTTACCAAGTCCAAATAAATAAAACAGATAAATAAAATTTATTGAAATAAATAATTCAATAAACAAACCACTCTCGGCAAAATAACCGTTAGAATGATTTCACACAATGCGTCACTGACTCGTATATGTAAATAGCGAGGAAAAATCCAACACCTGTGACCGGATGATTGTGTCTACCATGAAACGGTCCGTCGCCTTAGGGTGTTGACTTCAATGTTCACTCATTTATATTTACATACGCTCTATCTCTGATATTGAGCACTTTATTCTATAAGTATTCTTCTTCATTTTCATGTGCCGTGTTCTTTCAGGACATAGGTGATCACGGATTTTTACTTGGCTCTGTTTCTTGTCGCTCTTAATATTTTTTCTCTTGGTATCTCTAAGCCCCACTCCGCCTTCTATTTGCTCACACCTAACAAGTACGTGAGTATTAAGTTCTCTAGGTCCCCACTCCTCGTTACGTGTCTAAGGAACCTTATTTGTCTCTTCCTGATATTTAGTATGAAGGTTTTTGTTCTCGTTTGCAGTCTTTTCAACACCTCATCGTTGCACACGTGCTCTGTCTATGATATCTTCAGCATCCGTCTGTATAACCACATTTCTGCTGCCTCAAGCATCTTCTTCATCCTTAATGAGATCGTCCAGCATTCACTTCCATACAGAAGGACAGATATCACATAGCAATCCAGCATTCTTTTCTTTGTTTCTAATGAGATTTTCATGTCTTTCAGTACTCTAGTTAGCTTCTAAAATGCGTCTTTGGCCATGCCAATGCGTCTTTGGATCTCCATGTCCTACTTTCCATTCTAAGTCAAAATACTTTCCAGGGACTTGAAATGTTTTACTTGTATTATTTTAGTTTCTCCGACTTGTAGTTGGCATATTAAGTTCCTCTTTTTGCTGACGAACATACATTCAGTTTTCTTTAGGTTTATGCCCAGTCCTTTCTTTTCACTTTCCTTTGTCATCTTCTGTAGAAGGTTCTGCATTTTTCTTTCCCTATTTGCTATCAGAACCGTGTAATCTGCGTATCTGATATTGATGAGAGTGTGGCCGCCGATGACGAATCATGGCAAGGCTTTTATTTCTCTCATAATTGCTTCGCTGTACCGGTTAAAAAGTTCCGGTGAGAGAAAACAGGCTTGTTTTACCCTCCTTTCTATTTTTGCATAACTGCCGAGTTCACTTCCTATCCGTACACAAACGGTCTGCTGCCAATATAGATTCTTGATTATTCAAACTTCTTTTCCGAAAATGTTGAGCCTGTTGTGCATCTCTGTCAAGTCCTTGTGTCGTACTTTGTCAAACGCCTTTGCGTAATCTATAAAGTACAGATAAAGGTCATTCTGCATTAGTATCGCTCGTTCAGATAGCATTTTGATCATGAATATCGCATTCCACGTTCTGGTATCTTTAACGAACCCACACTGTTTTTGTCCTATCGCTGGGCCGATTCCACTGCTCGCTCTGCTCACCAGAATCCGGATGATGAGTTTTGTTATGTAGCTCATCAAACTGGTTGTTCGATATTCCTTTGCACTTGGCTTCTTTGGTTGTGACCTGCTTAGGTTCTCCGGTATTTTTTTTTAATCGTATCACCCCGAGCAAGGCGGTAACGCCACTAATGTGCAGGGGGCTACGTAATCGTGAAAAGATTGGAAAAGAGAAAGCCGGAAACCACATCCTAAACAGGGAACAAGGGATGAGCCTCTTAATCTGTTCAATAGACGTGGGTGGAGTGTGAACCAGGCAACAGATAGGTCCATCCACTCCAGTTGAAAAAAAAATGGTAGTAAAAGTCCAGTCAAGAGATTTCTGCTAAAATCAAAAAAAGAATTAAAGAAAACCAATTAAACATGAAAAGCTTAAAATTTAAAATTAGGCAGAAGAAAAAAAAAGACCTAGTTTAAGAATATTTCAAATAAAAGATTCTCAACTCGACACGAGGGTCTTTTTCTGTTTCGACATTGAAGGAACGATGTTTCATCAGGTAGTTAACGCTATTTTAAAAATAGTAGTACCGCTGTTGAAGATTTCGTTTATTATTTCTTTTATTCTGTCTACGTTAAAGCTTTCTGGGGACATCAACATCTCTATTACAATCCCGTCTGGTCTCATTGCTTTGTTTCTCTTTACTTTGGCCATTGCCAATTTCACTTCGGTTTTTAATATTTCTGGTCCATCCGTAATTTTGTGCCTTGCTGGTTGCTCTCTCTTGTCGTGGAAGAGATCTTCGATTTACTCGTCCCATCTTTGATGTATTTCTTTTCTAATATTAGTTGCTATCCTTTGCTTTTGTCTATGGCTATATCGGTTGAATACACCGGTTCCCGTCCAATCATCGAAATTAAGCAACATTGATCCTGGTCGGTACTTAAATGGTGACCATTTGGGAATACCAGGTGCTGTAAACGTAAGGATCAAGAATGGTCCACCGGTCCTCCAGGTTTTGGGGTTGGGTGCAGAGCTAATAACCCTGCCCCGTAAAAAACAGTTTGTTACAGAAACAGCACAAAAGTTGCTGCCCTATGCAGCAAGTGGGTGTGATGGATAAATGATGATGATCCTTTGCTTTTATACATCTTGTTGCTGAGCATGTCCTTTGCCCTATAAGTATCTTCTTCTTCTATGTGCCCTGTTCCTTCAGGACGTAGGCGATCATGGCTCTCCACGTCTCTCTATCCCTTGTGGCTCTTAGTATGTTTGCTCCTGTTGCTCCTAGCAACCCCCGTTCCGTCATCCACCTGATCAGACCCTGCAAATATGTTATCCGCTGCCTTCCTTTGTCTTTCCTTCCTTCTATCTGTCCAGTCAGTATCAGGTTCTCCAGGCTCTCCTTCCTCATTGCATGTTCCAGGAACTTCAGTTGTCTCTTCCTGATGCCCAGCATCAATTTCCTTTTTGTTGCCATTCTTTCTAACACCTTGCTTGTATGCTCAGTCCACGATATCCGTAGCATCCTTCTGTAGAACCACATTTCGGCCGCTTCCAGTTTTGTCCTCATTTTCGATTATATTGTCCAGCATTCACAGCCGTATTGAACAACTGACATCACGTAGCACTTCGTTTCTATTGAGAAGTATAGCAGACCTTAAAACCATATTTCTTAATATGTATATTTATAGTCAAAAGTAATTCTTTGCAAGAGATCGTAAAAGTTATGGGGTAGATCTAGTTTTACGACAAACTATGTACGGATCATCAGCGCGGAAACGGAATTCTAACAGGAAAAATGAAGCTTCAACATCTCCCTATATTACTTATTGTTGACACTTGCTGAAATTTTTGCTATGCTGGAAAATCATCTCAGAAAACAAGAGAGAGACCTAGAGTCGTGTAACAAAATATTTGTAGTTTTTTTTTCAGTTATATTCGCAAAGCATTGCTAGCGAAATAATCGAAATGCTAACAGTGACCTGTACAGTACAAACTTACCTATTATTACATATTTCATTTTATTTACATTTTATTTACATTTTTTGTCCTCATATTCATTTGTTGTATATCGACAAACAATAAACACGCATATATATAAAAATATAAGTTATATTTTTATTAATGACGATGAACCGTTAGCATAGGGGACAGAGAATTGAGAGAGCGCGCCTCTAATGGGTTGACGGGAGTGTCGTCGTATCTGTTGTGTCTCTCTTCACCGGCCGATCTCTGTCGCTCCTCTCTACTGCTACTCTGGCGAATCCGTGCGCCGAGGTCTTTTTATAATCTCCAGAACCGGGACTTTTTCTTCCGGTTTTGCCTCGCCCACGCACGCCCACGTAATTCTCAGAGACACCTGTTCTGTTTGCCTCTGTAGTTATTTCCGCTGCTGCCGGAAATAAGGTCAAACAAACATCCGTTCCTTTCAACGACCGGAAACACCCTCGCTTGCATCAGCCTTCCTCGGGTGGGGCCAGATTGTTATATTACACATTGTCTTATTCCCAACATTTTGGCCGTTGTACGTCTCAACTTTCTTCAGGGGATTGGAACTTTGGACTGAACTCTTTAAATTTATCACTGGGATTGCACGAGAAAATAATCTGCAAAGATCAACATTGTAATATGTGCTATGGTAAAAAAATTATGACTGAGACACTGGGCTTATAACTCCCAAAGATTAATACACTGAGGTTCTCAAAGACATATGCCCCAATGAATAAAAGCATTGGTTTTATCCAATGACTTGACACAAACAGTTCAATATCTGGCGACCCTCGTGGCGAACAAAAAACTTTGAATTAAATAGAGACATCTGGAAATAGCATGACTCATAGAACGAGAACAATCTACCCCAGTGATCAAAATAAGGGGTTCGGTTCAAACTTTCAGTCATTTGAAGTAGGCCCGAGTGTATAAAGGCTTAGACGTTGGGAAAATGACAATAAAATAAGGGCAACTGTCTGAACAATGTAAATAATGTAAATACCTCAACTCAGAAATATAGACAAATATTCATTTCACCTGTTATATTGTCTGTTTTTTTATTACAAGAGTCAACTGTATCGTCCTCTCTAAAGTAATCACTAGAACATTATCAGTGTTATCAAAAAGGAATTTAATTATCATAAAACCCTGGAGCTTACTAATGTATTTCACTTTTAGGAAACAAGTAGAATCGAAATAAGCCGAAGCGTAACTTATTCACTCCTTAACTTGTGCGGTTAGTGTAACGGATATAAACATGGAAAGTGAATACGACTTGCCGAGTTCTAATTCTGGGTTAGCCTCTTGTGCTCACTTTTGCCAAAATACCAATGAAAAAATAATAGACATATAAGGAACTCTCCTCTCTTTATGTCTGGGTTAAATAGTAAGGTTGACTTGGATTCACTAAAAATGAATAAAAAATACTGTAAGAGACGAAACACTCTGAAATGAAAACCGTGGAGAAAGGCAATAAGAAACCACTTCACTATGTTTTCCGAGAAATCAAGACAATTCACAGATTATAGAGAAGCTGAATCTGTGGCAAGGTATGATTACCCTGGATAAATAATTAAAAAAAAAAAAAACGATTTAAAATGGTACTAACAGATTGAAAGCGTTAATGATTCGCGGATGTTTTGTAGCTTGTGTAAATACTTAACTTGGTTAATTTCTGACGCATATGCATGATTGGTGGGTTATCTTATGGTAATTACACTGAACAAAGAGAAAAACAAAATGTCGTCTCCAACCCAGACAAATGATGGCGCACTAGACTAAATTGAATACACTGTTTGTGAATATCTATTCATAATTGGTCTCGTGCATTAGGTTGTCGAGATAAATGCACACACACACACACACACACACACACACACACATATATATATATATATATATACATAGAGAGAGAGAGAGAGGAGAGAGAGGAGAGACAGAAGAGAGAGACAGTGAGAAATAATGTGGAGAAGCTTATCACTTAGCCGAGCAGTGATGCTGACTTCGAAGTTTCGTGAAGGCATTATTGTGATGTCCTCAATCTTTAGAATTTTGCAAAAGACTCTGAAGACATAATAATTTTGACAAAAACCCTCTATCTTGATATCGAAAACTTTATGACAAAAAACCTGCTCACCTTAAATTTTGTCACCAAACCTCATTGCAATTTAGCAATTTAGCACAATATATATATATATATATATATATATATATATATATAGGGTAGGTATAGATGGAATAAAATTCTGTATCCATCCCCCACCAAAAAACAAAAAACACAAACAAAACAAAAAACAAAAAATTCTATTCTTAAAAAAATTGCTCAATAAAAAGTAAAGCAAATAATATTTATCTAGAATTTGTAACCTAAATATATTATAATATCACTACAGAAGTAGCATTTTGTTTCGACATAAACTGTCTTTTATGAACTGATGATATTGATTTTAAATTGAAGAATTGAAAAAGGTAAAAACCAGCCAAGCCTCCTTAATCAAGGATACATTACTCCTAGGTTAAACTACCTGATGTGGCATTGTTATATCAATGTCGAAACAAAATGTACAATTTGTTAGTATTTTTTCAGATCTTTTAACTTAATAATTATATATATATATATATATATATATATATATATATATAAACTGATCGATAAACATTTCCCAGAAAGCTAAGAACTAGTCAAAATTTTTTAATAGGAATACAATCAAACTGTGTTTTAGCTGTTTTTAGAAAATTTCACCAACCAACAAAACGCCATAAATTTAAATAGCATTGTACAAAACAAGATCATTAATAAAAAAATGTAACTGTAGGGACACAAATAAATGCCCACTTCAAGAACTTTGTAATACAAAAGAAGTCATTTACAAAGAAAAAGTACATGATTTAAATGGTTAAAACAAAACATATTTTGGATCAACTAAAGATACTTTTAAGGCCAGATGGTTCAATCACAGGTCTACATTTAAAATAAAAAACCTTAATAATTTGTACATAATTGGCTAGCCACATACAGAAATTGAAATTAAAATATAGAAAAAGACCCAGAAATAAGGTGGTGTATAGTGAAAACCGCCAAGCCTTACAACGGTGGCAAAATATGTAGACTGACCCAGAAAGAAAAGTTAGCTATTATGTTATTCGCAGACTGAAATAAATTACTGAATAAAATGTCAAATTGAGTAAATGTAACCATATAATAAAATACAAATTAGGGCCATACAACCATGAATAAAACATTACTTCTAATTTTGAAAATTGCACGTTTAAAAAATTCCCATTACGTGAGTGTTCAAAAAATTCCCGTTATGTGAGCGTTCTTAAAAAACGGTAAAATCACTTATTTCGAATCGCCTGAAGAAACTACATCGTAAAAATGTATATCACTTAATAACTCGTGTACAAATGAAATATATATATTACGATTAATATATATATAGATATATATATATTAATCGTATCACCCCGAACAAGGCGGTAATGCTTTGATGTACAAGGGGCTACATAAGTGTAAAAAGATTAAGTAGAAGAGAGTGACGAGGAAGACGAACCAGTTCTAAAGAAACAAGAGACGGATGGGAATACAGGTGTGATGACAGTTGCAAAAGTGGAGAGAAAGGAAAGGGTATACGGGGTGGTGAAAGAACTAGAGTCAAGTGGTTAATAGATGAGTATTGACATTGCATTTAAATTCCTGGAGGTTGTAGCCGTCAGGAAAGCGAGTTCCACAGGTGGGAAGTACGAGAGAAGAAGCTGCAGGAGTACAATTGTCGTCTGCATTTGATTAATCTAACTGTGAATGGGTGGGACCCAGTTGCCAATCTGGTTGAATGAGTAAACATCTGTTGCAGAGGCACCAGTGACTTAAGTTCGTTGGAGCAGAAGCCATGAAAGTATTTATAGAACAGACAAAGGGAGGACACATCTCGTCGGTGGGGAAGTGGCTGTAGTCGAGTCGCCAAGTCGGTACCTATCACATTACTGATTCTCCTTTGGAGCTTGTCGAGAACACTGAGATGAACAGCATGGGGGCCTGACCATATAGGGCAGCAGCATTCCATGCACAGGACGAATGGTTGATTTGTATATATGCAGGATGGATTCAGGCGAGAAAAACATCCTGACCCGACACAGTGACCCAACCTTCTTAGCAGTGGATTTAGCTATGGACTCAATGTATTGGTTTCATTTGAAATCAGAAGAGAGGGTAAGGCCTAGGAGGCGCAGTGTATTGCTCTCAGGGAGACTCGTTTGGTTCATGCTTATGGGAGGCAGGAGAGGTTGCTTGTGATGATTGACAGACAACAGCTTGGTCTTAGTCGCATTGAAATTGACAAGCCACTTCTAGCCCTAATTCGCCACAGAGTGTAGATCCCGTTCAAGGTCAGCAGTAAGTTTATGTTTGTCCACCACAACGGGTTTCTTACTTATGCGGGAGTAAATTGTGGTGTCATCTGCGTAGATGCCTACTTGGCTTTTGATCTCACCTGGGAGGTAATTTATGAAAATAAGGAAGAGCGTCGGGCCCAGAAAAGAGCCCTGAGGGACACCAGGGTTTGTGCTGTAGGATGTAGAGGCATGCCCATTCAAAATGACCTTCATTTTGCGGTTATTTTAAAAAGATTGGATTAGATCAAGCAAGCGTCCGGTAACACCGTAATCCCGTAGCTTGCTTAGAAGGCTAGAGTGCCAAACCCTGTCAAAAACCTTGAGATGTCCAGAGCAACAGCACGAGCATCGCCTGACTGATCAAAGGCCTGGAGCATGTACTCTGTAATGCTTGTTAGCATTTCGGCTGTGGACCTGGTAAAGCGAAAGCCATATTGCCTATCAGAATAGAGTTTGTGGGCAGTAAGATGTTGAACTATTTCAGCATTAAGTATGGCCTCGAACACTTTCCCGAATACTCTCATATGTGTTTTATCTCCTCTCCTCTACGGATCTGAGTGCTGGAGAATGAGTAAGGCAGATCTCTCCAAACTTCGATCCTTTCACACCATATGTCTCCGACGAATACTGAGAATATTTTGGCCAGAGAAGATCTCCAATGAAGACCTATTGGAGAAATGCAAGCAAGAGAACATGGACACCATCATTACAAGAAGGTAGTGGAGATGGATTGCGCATGTGCTCCGGAAAGATTCACAGTCAATCACAAGAACAGACATTGCACTGGACCCCAGATAATAAAAGAAAGAGGGGAAAACCAAGAACGACAAGGAGAATTACGGTGAAGAATGAGATGAAAGCCATGCAGTACTCTTGGGGTTCATTGACTAGTCTGGTCCAAGATAGACAGAGGTGGAGAAGTTTTGTTGCTGCCCTACACACCATTGGGTGTAACGGGTGATATATATATATATATATATATATATGGTTAAATAAAGAAGACAAGAGGAAAATTATATTTTTCTCGCCGACGATTTTCGTTGTGATGAACTTTATTAAGGCAAAGAGCTGAAATGAATTTTATTTTAAATAAATTATCTATAAACAAATTGTTGGCTACTGGAAAAAAAAACTCCGCTCATAAATATTCATAAGATTAACTGAAATTATCAAACATTTAAAAAACGTTAGAGTTCATGTATGAAGAGATATTTCCAATTCAACATATACAACAAACAACCAAACAGTAAAAAAAAACCCCAAAAAAACGGTTAATTTCCATCATTTCAACATCTCATAACATAACATTATATTGCACATGAAAAAAAAGATTCACTTCAAACATGAACTATGACTTTTTAAATGTTTAATAATTTCAGTTAATCTTATGAATATTTATGACCATTTTTTTCTAGTAGCCAACAATATTTTGTTTATAGATACTTTATTTAGGGTAAAATTAATTTCAACTCATTTCCTTGATAAAGTCTGTCATAAGATGAAACATGTAGGCGAGAAAAATGTAGTTTTCTTTGTCTTTATTTAACCATACTGTTCTTTTCTTCAGATTATAGCGGAGTATACTTTTGCATACATACATACATACATACATAAGAACATATATATATATATATATATATTAAAATTGTTAAATATAACAGATTTTTTATGTTTAATCATCAACTGTTCTAAATATCGTATTTTAGCTTTAATTTCTGGTGAAAATAAAAAGAAAACTCTCTAACGTTTTGATATCTAAACTTATTTATGAATGGAAATTTGTGTGTGTATGTGTGTGCGTGTGTGTGTGTGTGTGTGTGCGTGTGTGTGTGTGTGTCCGTTACCTATAGACTCCGAAACGGCTGAACCGATTTTCTTGAAAATTGACACAGTTGTACTACAAGCGTCTGCGAGTGTTCTTAGATAGGTTTTGTGTCAAGGTACCCCCGATAAATATCAAAAATCGATAATCGAAAAAATCGGGTTATAGAAGGAGTGGTCCGATTTTAATCAAATTTGATACACTCATAGACAAAGACATTAGAAATGATATTCAGAAGTTTCAAGGTTGCAGTTATTACAATAGTGCAGAAAATCGATAATATATATATATATATATATGGCAAGATGTTTGTGTATGTGTCTGTTTATCTGCCTGTATATCTGTATTTTTTTTCTCAGCCCTTTTATTTTAGTTTTTGCTTCGGGTTTGTCTCTAAGTAGGTATAATTGTAGTTCTTAGTCTTAGCCATGATACCATTGACTCAGAGGACTAATTTAGCCTTCAAAATTCAGTTTACGACGAAAAAAACTTATTTGATATCGATACCAGGAAACCAAAATTTGACTTCCATCCATTCATTTTTCTTTCAGTCTACGGTTTCGCTTTAACTAGAAACAACTATTGCTTTTTATTTTTTCGTGCGAACGTCCAAAGAGTCTGAGCTTCAGGACCATGGATTAGTTTTACAGCTTTCATTACATCCGAGCAACGCCGGGCTATACTGCTAGTATGAGAATAACGAAGAAAACAAATAAAATTAAAGTAAGTAAAACAGAAAGAAAAAGAGAAATGGAAATAAAACAAATTTAAAGAAATAAATTTAAAAAAAGAATAAAAAAGATTTAAATTTAAACAAAAGAAAAAAAGGAGAGATGATGCAAAAGAGAGACAAAGTCAGAAATCGAAAGAAAGAAAGAAAAACAGGAAAACGAAAAATAAGTAGAAACTAAAAAGGAAAATAATAATAAACAAAGTCAAAAGAAGGAAATAAGAAAGTAAAAAAGAACGAAATTAATAATGAGTCACAATCAAATAAAGAAAAATGTAGGTAGGAAAATTATTTTTCTCCAAAAATGCGTTATGTTAATAATTTGTTTTTCAAAAATGTATATCTATCTAAATCTAAATCTAATCTAAACTTATTTATGAATGGAACTTTGTGTGTGTGTGCGTGTGTGTGTCTGTGTGTGTGTGTATCCGTTCCCTATAGACTCCGAAACGGCTGAACCGATTTTCTTGAAAATTTACACAGTTGTACTACAAGCGTCTGCGAGTGTTCTTAGATAGGTTTTGTGTCGATGTACCCCCGATAAATATCGAAAATCGACAATCGATAAAATCGGGTTATAAAAGGAATGGTCCGATTTTAATCAAATTTGATACACTCATAGACAAAGACATAAGAAACGATATTCAGAAGTTTTAAATTTGCAGTTCTTACAATAGTGCAGAAAATCGATAATATATATATATATATATATATATATATATATATATATATATATATATATATATATATAAAAGACAAGATGTTTGTGTGTGTCTGTTTATCTGTCTGTATGTCCTTTGTACAAATCGACAATGTTTATCCGATTCTCATCAAACTTCACACAAATATTCTTTAGGCAGAGTCTGAGCTCCAGGACCATGGATTAGTTTTAGAGCTTTCATTACACCCGAGAAACGCCGGGCTATACTGCTAGTTTTTCTATAAAAGACTATTTTTATGTATATATTTCTATAAAAGTCTATTTTTATTCTTACATAGTATTTTGACCCCAGTTTGGGGGTTAACTATTTGCCCATAGCTGAGACCCTAACAGGCGCTAACATCCCGGGTCAGAGTGAACCTGGGAACAACAGCAATTAAAAGGTGGTTTCATGCCTCCACAACCTCCCAAAAAGAGGCCTTGCTGCAGGATGCAGTTTAACATCATGCCCAGGACCAAAATCAGAAAGAAGGAAAAAGGAGAGAACAAGTCGTCGTTGATTTTAATTGAATATTTTAACCTGAAGCTGCGACAAAAATCCCACCTCTTTTCAGTATGCTTATCGCGGGTTCATTAATTAGCAAACTCGATTCTCTCAAAGCAAAGATATTGCTTTGTTTCCGTTTCAGACGATGAGAACAGACAGCGAGAAGTCTGAGATTCAATTAAAAAGACATTTAAAAATATCAGGTAATCTTATTTACAGTGGAACTTTTGTATACAGTGGAAGGAAAGCTAAGAAAGATCACAAAGCGCAAAGAGAATGGTGACATTTGATATCTTTTTTTGTATCATTTCACCCCAAGCAAGGCAGTAACGCCATTGATGCGCAGGGGTCAATATAAGAGCGAAAAATTAAATAGGAGGAGAGTAAAGACAAAGACAAAACAGTTCCAGGAGGTGTTAGAGAAAGGAGCAAGAGAAGGATGGTAACACATGTGTGATGGGAGTTGCAAAATTAGAGAGAAAGAAAAAATATACATGGTGATGTAGAAAGAATTGGAGTCAAGTGTATGGAGTCAGTTGTATTGACATTGTATTTAAATTCCTGGAGGTTGTAGCCTTCAGGAAAGCAAAAATATGGAAGAGAGTTCCACAAGCGGGAAGTGCGAGAAAAGAAGCTGAATGAGTAGAATTGTCGGCTACATTTGGTTGATCTAACTGTGAATGGGTGGGACCCTGTTTCCAGTCTGGTTGCACGAGTAATGTCATATGGCAGGGGCACCAGTGACTTAAGTTCGTCAGACAGAGGGTGAGAAAGTGGCTGTAGTCGAATCGCCAAGTCGGTACCTATCACATTACTGATTTTCCTTGGAGTCTGTCGAGAACACTGAGATGAACAACAGGGGTGCTCGATCATATATGACAGTAATATTCCATGCACGAACGGATGCTTGATTTGTATATGTGCAAGATGGTTTCAGACGGAAAAAACATCCTCACACAGTGACCCAACCTTCCTCGCAGTGGATTTCGCTATTGAAATTCATATTTTAATCATTTCACCCTAAACAAGGCGATAATGTCATTGGTACGCAGGGGCTGCAGGTAATGAAAGTGAAATAGAATGATAAAACTGAGTGGGGAGAATTTTGTTAAAAGCAAAGAAACTAACTATATCCAGCAAAAGCTGGAAAATTTTCTAACAGATGAAAAGAAAAATTAAAGACAAATGGCTTGTAATTTTACAGAATTATTCTGACAATATCATGAAGATGCAAGAAACGTAAGCTACGAAATGGTGACGTCAAGATCAAAGAAGTACATAAATGTGCCTCTCTGTGAAATGTTTTTAACAAACGAGAGAAAATGTGACGAAGAAACAGAAACATGTATTGAAATAGTGAAAGATGTCAACTCGCATTTCCTTTTGATTTCTTTAACAAAACAAAAAGAAGTAAAATAATAATAGTTTAGAGCTGGCTAAAGAAAATGGTTCTTTGAAACCTTAAGGATAGCTTGCAGTTTAAAATCTTGTTATTGTACTCGTAATTCCAACAAAGCGACAACAATTATTGCGATTAAATCTCATGCAGGAATAAAAAAAAGTAAATCATGAAGAGAAGGGAACATGCAGAAAATTACTATCTGAAATGAAAAGGCATGTGACATCACAATAAAAATGGCTGTTACCACAAAACGCTTGACAATGTAAGGTATTCCGACTTTGCAATATTGCAAAGTCGGAAATCCACTTTTTAGTCTAAAAGCAATTGACGTTTCTCTTCACCGTTTGAAATTTTATAGAGAATTAGTACATTTTGAAGAAGAAAAAGCAGGTGGAAATGACTGTCAACAAAGGAAAAAGTGCAATACACATTCCTAAGTGGACATGTTTTCGGACAACTCATTAAGCAGTAGTTTGAAAAGTTGCTGGCCAATGTTTAAATGTTGGCCAATCGTTGAATCCATAATTTTCTGAGTAAGTGACGCTTGGTTGTTTTGTCTTTATGGCATATCAACCTCGGCGGGTCATTTATTGCCAACTAAATTTTTATTTATTTATTGCTGGTAATACCTTTTTCTTTCAACAATGTATTATTGTTTTTATATAAGTTTTGTGTCTAGTAATACTTTTTTTTCGAGTATCAAGATTCATTAAGATTTGTTTTTATGGGCATGGTCCCCAAGTCCAACCCTGTTATTTAACCCATAACTGGAAGGAAGGGACGGATTAATATCTTTCCTAAGGGTACCAGTGATTAAGTGAATGCAGGGTATTCAATTGGAATTCGAACTCGACTCCCCGATTTCTCTTTCCGAGCCAATATCCACTGCACCACAACGCATATCCGTCACTAAACGCTTACAGCACCTGGTATTCCCAAGTGGTTGCCCATCTAAGTACTGACCAGGCTCAACGTTGCTTAACTTTGGTGATCGAGCGAGAACCGATGTATTCAAATTGATATGGCCGTAAACCTTGGAGTTTGTAGCTATCATGGAAGGAAGCCAATGAAAGTGAGTTCCACAAACGGGAAGCGAGAGAAATTAAACTGTTAGATTAAACGAGGCGATTAAAAGTAACTATTTTGACTGCAAATGCGTGGGACCTAGATGTCAATCTCGTGGCACGAGTAAATACATGCGGCCAAAGAACAAGGGAAGAAAGCTCGTCAAAGCAGTTGCCATGAAAATACTTGTAGAAAATATAGACGGAAGCCACATTACGTTGGTGGTAAAATGATTGCAGGAGATGCCAATATTTCAGATCATTTTTGGACTTTGTAGAGAACCTCAAAATAAATAGCAGGTGCACCCGGCAGATATGGCAACAATATTTAATGCACCGAGGAATGTTAGATTTATAAACGTGCAAAATGGATTTTGAGGAGAAAACCGTTCAGTAGAGATAAAAAGGGCAGTATTATTTTTTATAATCATTTTGCCCAAAACAATTCAGGACCGCCACTGGTGCGCAGGGGACTACAGTAAGAAAAAAAACAAGGTACAGGGGATGTCGAAGAAAGGATAAGAGATGGATGAGAAACAATTACATAGAAGGCGGTAATTGACGTTGTATTTAAACTTTTGGGGTTTGTATCAGGGAAGCAAGCAAATAGCAGGGAGTTCCACAAACGAGAAGTACGAGCAAAGAAAAGTTTTAGAGTAGAAGAGGCGGTTGGATTTAACTATTCTGACGGTAAAAGGGCCGGACCTCGATGTCAATCTAGTTGCACGAGTTAATACATGTGCTTGGGGAACCAGGAAACAAAAGCATCGTTAGAGTAGTGGCCATGAAGATATTTATAGAAATGACAGAGGGAAGACACTTAACTTCGATGAGAAAATGACTGAAGTTTAGCTGCTAAGCCCTTGTCGACTATATTGCAGATCCTTCTTTGAATTTTGTCGAGAACCTCAAGATGAATAGCAGGAGCACCCGACCAGATATGGCAACAGTATTCAATGATCGTACAACATTTAGAGTTTAGAAGCAATCCTTTACAAATTGGTGAGACCGACTGGATGATATGTTGGCCAATTGTTGTATCTAAAATCTTCTGGGTGTGACTGGAAGTTTTAGTATGACGTAATTAGCCATTCCCAATAGAAACAAGAAAATATTCTGTCTAATTCTATTCTTCAACCTCTGTGTAGTGCATCCAATATTTCAAGGTTTACATTGGCACGTAAACAAATAAATGACATATCTTTTCTAGTAGAAAGGAATACTATCAATGATAAGAAAAGAAAAAAGCCTTGTTAGTCTTAGACCCAGAAAATTCTCTCAATATCCTGTTTGAAAGTGAAATATATAAAGGAAATGCCTTTTCTCCAAAAAAGCTCTCAGTTAGACTGCCTCTAAAAATGTGCCCAAATTAATAAAACAACAAATTTATTTTAAAGAAAAACCTTCTCTGATGAAACAAAAGAATCAGCATCGATTTAAAATACATGTTTGTGGTGATTTTTAAACTTATTTGGTAATACTTTTTATTTAATTTTTACTCTTAACTTTAAATTTAAATTCTTTATTTCTTTTGTAGCCGATATATTGTTAAATAAAAGGAAAACATCTGAAAAATGTTCCGAAAATTGTTTCGACAGTTATTGTCTGGACAATTATCGTGTAAAGGAAGTGAAATACACCTCACAAGAACCATAGCAAATGACCCTGACAAAAAAGGCAGTGAGTGAAGTCAGACTCTGAGGCTTTGATGAATCATTTTTTTTAGATGAAAGAAGACAGAACGAAGAGCGTTTTTTCCACTAGCCGCTAAAATCAGAGGACCTCTTTGCAACGATGCAAATAGGATGTCGTATGTTCGCCCCCTCAACTCCCCTCAGTACATCTCACCTCTGCCTCGTTCGTCTACAGTAGAATAAAACTTGCTTACTCCTAAAATATTTCTTATATTTTAATTCGTGGGTAACGATCTGATTAAAGAGTTATATTTTTTTATCAACAATGGTTTGAGTGGAAGTAGCTGGATTCTGGGAACGAACCTGCTGTTTCTTTCTTTCTTTCTTTCTTTCTTTCTTTCTTTCTGTCAACTCATTTTCTTTCTTCCTTTCAGTTGTTTTCTTGCTTCTTTTTTGTTCTTTTTGCTATTTTGATTTCGTTTCGTTTGATTTTCCTTTCTTTCTTTATTTCATTCATTCATTCTTTCTTTCTTTCTTTCTTTCATGTTATATTCTTTCCGTTTTTTTCTGTTTTCTTTTTTCTTTTCTTTCATCCATTTACTTTTCTTTTTCTTTCTTTCTGTGTATATTTTGTGTATTGTTTTCTCTTTCTTTCTTTCTTTCTTTCTTTCTTTCTTTTTATTCTAAATCTATCACTTTTTTTACTTTTTATCGATTTTTTAAAAAATTTCCCTCTAATTCAATTTATTAAAAATGTCAATCCTTTTTTTTTTATTATATATAATTTTCGAGGCAAAGCGGAAGGCGAAGGATGTGGAGGAGAAGGAGGAAGATGAGGTGGAGGAAGAAGAGGAAGAAGAAGATATTAATGCAGATAAATCAATTTTCTTTCAACCTTTAATGATGGCGATGAAAAACAGACGAGTGACTATAATACCTACAGATATCCCAGTCGGTCAGCGTTGGGTTAAACAGGAAAAAAAGTTTCTGTTCACAGCAAAATGTTAGAAATTTATTGGAATAAATCCCAGTGTTTAGAACATCCTTTTCAAAGCGGATATTGAATTTTATAAAATTTTATCAGGAAACGGGCAGAGATTGACGTTGAAGAAATCGGGTGACACTCTTGTGACTTAGCCATCAGTTCATTAATAGATTTTAATCGGCATTCATGGCAAGTCGTTTTACAGCTTATTTTTAAATTTTTGTTCCTTGCTTTGTTTATTTATGTCTTTGTAATGTTGAAATTGTTTTCTTATTTTCCCGCCAAAAATCAATGGGAGGAAATAGAGCGTTCGGGTCGCAGAACTGTTGATGAGATTCAAATTCAATATAGAAAATGAAGTCCATTCAAATAGAGGAGAAAATTCTGTTACCAAATTCTTCCCTTACAGTGAGTATATGTTAAAACAAATTCCACAAATCTCATTGGAACTGATTGACTTGTTATCGATGTTTGTCGAGTAAGATTTTTAAATGCATTTATTTTTTTGCGAGGAAGATTGTGTAACCATTTTATTTTTAAAATAACAATGATTATTCAAGATACAAGTCTTACTATTTGACTCATAGGTGAAGGAGAAAGTGGGTTTATACCTTTCCCAAGAGATGATGGAATTAATGACTCAGTAGGGATTGATCTCGCAAGACACGTTTGCTAACAATTCCGATTACTTATATGTGCGATCATTAATAATATTCGTTCCTGATAATCCTTGTTTTAAATTTTCTAATCAAGCACGAATTTTTGCAATGATCTAGGGAAAAATGACAAATCCATAAAAACGGGGAGGTTAATTAAAACCATATCAAATTAATATGAAACACTAAATATATACAAATAGAGAACTCAATGCATATTGTCCAAATAAACATGAAATATGGAAAAGAAACTCAACACATCAACGGTTTAAGAGAGGTGCTAGAAATTTGTGTTGAGTTTTCTTTTTTTACTCTCTGCGTGTCTCTCTCTTCCTCTCTCTCTCTCTATCTATCTATCTATCTATCTATATATATATATATATATATATATATATATATAGATCTGTTAATATGAAACACTAAATATATACAAATAGAGAACTCAATGCATATTGTCCAAATAAACATGAAATATGGAAAAGAAACTCAACACATAAACGGTTTAAGAGAGGTGCTAGAAATTTGTGTTGAGTTTTCTTTTTACTCTCTGCGTGTCTCTCTCTCCCTCTCTCTCTCTCTCTATCTATCTATCTATCTATCTATCTATATATATATATATATATATATATATAGATCTGTTAATATGAAACACTAAATATATACAAATAGAGAACTCAATGCATATTGTCCAAATAAACATGAAATATGGAAAAGAAACTCAACACATCAACGGTTTAAGAGAGGTGCTAGAAATTTGTGTTGAGTTTTCTTTTTACTCTCTGCATCTCTCTCTCTCTCTCTCTCTCTATATATATATATATATATATATATATAAGGGGTGATAGAAAAAACATGAAATGGTGCCATAACAATACACCATAACCTGACTTAGGTCTTCCCGCAGACTTGGTTGGTAGTGCGACCATAGCAGAAATTGAAATATGATGAAAAATGACAACATAATAATAATAGTAAACTTAATAGATAAAAATATAAAATTAAATTAACTCCGCAACATACGGGAGGAAATTACAAGCATAATCGGCTGATCCTCATGTAAAAACCGATAAAATAATATAATTAAAAAAAGTCTATTTGCTCTGAAAATTCTCATAATGTGCTCACCGTGTTCAGAAATGTAAAAAACACACACCCATCCTCATATATATATATTATAAAGGATTTTAGATTATTACCGTAGATAATACATATTTCACCGCTTTGATGTTCTTGACGCGGATCGTCAGATCCAATATATATATATATATATATATATATATATATATAAAATTACATATTCAGCTGAAAAGATCCTTGTGAATGGTTAATATGCTGACTGAAAATGCTCGTATCCACAGAACAATTGTAAATTTTTTACACAGTATATATGTCCAAAAGGGAAAATACCTGTACGAATGCGAGAAAAATTAAATAACATTCTAATTGCTGTGTTAGTTTTCAATTAAATTTATCTATATATTTATCACACCATCCGCAAACTCTCTCCATATATATATATATATATATATATATATATATATATATATATATATGGAAAGAGATAGAGTGATAGTTTGTGAATGGCGTATTGAATAGCGATACGAAATAAGAAATTGATGAGCCATGTTCAAATTCTGGTCGAGTTTGTTATACCAATTTACCTTTGGGAAAAGTATAAATTCATTCCTACTCCTTTTAGCTATGGCTTAAGCAGTAGTACAGTTCTGGGTCTTTAGCCTTCGTTAGCTAACGGTCAAGTTACTGATCACTCTTCAAAATTTAAGGAGAGATCGTTATGAGCCAGTTTTTTATATTCGGTTCCTCCAAAATTATGTAGATGGTCATACAGAAACTTTCAAAAATTTAATAAAATCCTATGTGTGAGTAGTCGAGCAGTTTAGTTCCAGAAATTGAATTTTTCGACCCTCACACGTTCATTATATCTGTATATAAGAAATAAAACCTTAAAAACAAAACAAAAATGCCCCCTAAAAATCGAAAATTATAAACAAAACAAAGCAACATTTCACACAGAAATAGATGAATACAAAAGAAACATGAAATAACCTACCTTAAATGCAAAAAGTGCTCAATAATATAGCGAAGGAAAATGACGTAGAATAAATCTGAATTCCAATTCATCAACGTCTGTGTCCAACAAAAATTCACTGTGACTTCAAGTTTCCCGCTATAAATCGATCCTCAGATGGTTGGTTCAGTGAGTAAATCCGAGGAAATTAGTAGCAGTAAAGGTGATAACTCCTCATCTAGAATTAAAAATAAATAGTACAATTAGACTGATTTGTTGTTCAATTATAACTTCAAATATTTACATAAATCGAAATCCTTTAAAATAAAATCGAGAAGTATAAGCAGTAAATTGCTGATACCCTCTGACGAGTGGACGGATGGTTTCGTATAGGAAACTCTGGAGTTGGCATGTTGAAAGTAAATTTAATCAGTTAAGTGACAAACCTTTTACTTATATTAATTCTTTGTCAATCTATCTATCTATCTATCTATCTATCTATCTATCTATCTATCTATCTATACACACACACACACACACACACACACACACACACATATATATATATATATATATATTCAAAAACGCTGTCCCAACCGGCTGGTTACAACTAAAAATTTTATATGTTAATAAGTAAACAACCTTTAAGCAGAAGACAGATAAGCATACAACCATTAAATTGAAAAAAAAAAAACTGTGATTTTAATTGTAGTAGTGAAGTTATCAAGTTTTAATTGACTGTTAGTAGCTACATGATTTTTACCATAAAAAATGACAAGACGATTTATAGATTTAGTACTTCCTTTAGACTATGAGTCATTATTATGTCTCTAAGTTAGGGATAGTAAATGGCCTCACTTATAGAAGTATCAGCGAACCAACATACTTAAAACAATTTGGTACAACAGTATAACAATTAAGATCAGAAATACTCCTTTTTATGTCATTTAGAAAGTTGGCTATCTTTATGTGAAAAACAGAGTCGTGATTTCACATTGATTTTTCTGCGATTCGGAATTCAACTAAGGCTAGAAACCCCTATCTACCCTACTATTTAACTCATATATACACTACCGGCCATAATTGTTAGGCCACTCCATTTTTTTAAAAGAAATGATGTATTTCATACCATTTTTAGTATTTATTGCCAAGTGGATAATTGTGAATGAAAATAGAATGGTTCTTTCGTTATAATTACTTTGCAAAATTTACAAGGCAAGAAAGCAAAAATGAACTCGTCGGAATCACCCTAAATTTTCTTCATTCTTTCATTAATGAAACTGCAATATAGGTAATTATTAAATATTTATAAATTCATTTGATGAACATGTTATTGTGCAGTATTAACAAAAGAACCATTCTATTTTCATTTATAATTATTCACTTGGCAATAAATACTAAAAACTAGTTTGAAATACATAATTTTATAAGACACTTGGGTGGCCTAATAATTATGGCCGGTAGTGTAGGCGAAGATAAAATGGATTTACGTTTTTCCGGAGGCACTAGGACAAAAGTAAACACAAGAGACTAAGCTAGAATTTGAACTTGGTTCGCAGATTCTAATTTCTGTTACACGCACACCTTAGTAAATTGTACAACAACAACAACAACAACAACAACAACAACAACAACAACAATAATAATAATATCCATTTTTACAGGAAGAAAACTGGAAGAAACTGCTATAAATACCACCCAGACTCCATTAGGGATTTATGGGATTTTACAACTAACACAATCTATGTTAATCGTATAGACCAGGGGTCTTTTCAGGGGATCCGAAATAATAAGATAGGTGAAATTCAAATTATAATTTTTCAATGTCTGGATATTTATTTTTACTTAATAATGTTATCAAATTACAAAAGCTTGCATTATCGCCCATTACATGTCAACGTTATTTATACAAAAAAATATTTAACATATGCAAGAGCTTGATGTTCAAATTTACTTTTTTTCAGGGTGAAAGTGTCACCCATGGATAAATTTTTAATAAAGGGGTCCGTAAGTCAAAACGTTTGAAAACCCCTGGTCTAGACATCGTGATGAAAGATTACAAGAACAGAATGTGTTTTTTTTTGACATGCCAATCCCTGCAGATTGTAATGTATCTTTAAATATCTTTAAAAAAATAATTATAAAATACAACGATCTTGAAATGGAAATCTCAGAAAGGTGGCATATGATGGCATTAATAATTTCAGTCGGAGTTGGGACCACTGAATTTATTGGAAAAAGGTCCGATAGATTCATTAAAGAGACTACATAGCTTAAAGAATTAAAAGAAATATGTGCTCACAACTACAGCTAACACATCACTAAGAGCTTTATCTATGTAAAATATATGTGGTCTTAGGTTCTTTTGTGATTTATATTTTGCTAAAAATGGTTATTGGAAGATGCCGTGAAGCTATTTATGTCTTTGGTTGAGACGCGGAAGGAAATGTGTATACAACAAAAATCAAAGAAAGAAATAGAGGTAAGCCTTAATATAATTTGAGTTGACTAACAAAGCAAAAACAATTTACAGACTGCTTCTTAATTGTCACGAGTAAAGTAAAGAAAAAATTAGATTTAGCGATTCAAGACTACAAACAAAACAAAATGTCTTCGCACTGATATGTTAATGCCAACTGATAAAATCTGTTAAACAATATAACCAATATATATATATATATATATATATATATATATATATATATATATATATATATCAGGATCTTGGAACTGAAACTGAAAAATATTTCCACTAAATTTACTGTTATAAGTGGGGATCAGGGTAGAATCAAGAAACGTACAGACAAGAAAATTAACAAGATTCTTGGCACCCTCTGTGCTTTTTTATTCATTTCATCCCTAGCAAGGCGTTAAAACCACTTGTCACGAGTAAAGTAAAGAAAAAATTAGATTTAGTGATTAAAGACTACAAACAAAACAAAATGTCTTCGCGCTGATATGTTAATGCCAACTGATAAAATCTGTTAAACAATATAACCAATATATATATATATATATATATATATATATATATCAGGATCTTGGAATTGAAACTGAAAAAAATCTCCACTAAATTTACTGTTATACCTATAAGTGGGAATCAGGGTAGAATCAAGAAAAGTACAGACAAGAAAATTAACAAGATTCTTGGTACCCACTGTGCTTTTTTATTCATTTCATCCCTAGCAAGGCGTTAAAACCACTGAATGGAATTCAAGAAGATAGAAGATGGCGAGTTATCAAAAAAGAAATTAAAGAGAAATGATTTCCACAGGCAAAAATTGTGACAAAAACCTGTTAGAGTAGAAGTTAGGTTTCATTTAGCTTGAAGCCGTAGAGAGTTAGGGTTAATGTTTATAAAATTCGGCCTTGTGTCATACATAACCGAACTCCCTACAGCTTAAAAGTTATATCCAGAGTTATCATCAGAATTATCAGAAGGTTATTTTTGTCATCATCATCAGAGCGTTATCAGCAGAAGGTTGGTATCAGGTTAGAATGTTTGGAATAGTGTGGGATAATGGAATAAAAAAATATACATTTTTCATGTTTAAATAGAAATTTATTAAAAGAATAGAATAGCATGAATTGGTAGAAACTAATATTCAATTAGAAGGTTAAATGTATCAATAGTTGTAGAAAATGTTCGTAGTAGTAATTTGTTGAAAAGAGTTTATGCGTACGTACGTATGTATAAGAGTTTGTCTGGTAGGAATGTCTTTGGATGGAGAAGAAGTAAAATGAATCAGCACACGAGAAAGAAGGAGAAAGCGAACGATGTGCGACGCGACCTGTTATGTCCAGGTCGACTTGAAATTTATGCCTTGTCACATTTTAGCTTGTGGTCTCTCCTGCTTCCATCCGTGTTTGTCTGACTGACGCTGATCGAAGCATTCCATCCGTCCTTTTGATTTTTCGCACTAGATCGCGAAGTCTTTACGGTCTTGAAAATCGCTTCCATTTGTCAGGAAATCAATTTAACATCTACTTGCGAAAACCGGTTCCGACTTTTTCTGTAAGCTCAAGGTCAATCCTTTTTCTATTATGCGTAAAAAACCAGGATTTCACACGTCATTGTGAATTTTTGCAAAAGTAAAGAAGAAAGTTGATTTTAATTTTTAATTTTCTATTTGCCACAAGCTACTTTAAGCGGAAACAAATGGGAATTAGATGCCAATTTAGCTTTAAGAACACATACATTTATGCAGCAGGGAAAATATCGTTAGAGAGCAGTAGGTAGGAAAATATTTTTGAAAAGACAGAGAGAATCCACGTCACGTTGGTGAGACTTTGACTGAAGTTAAAGATCGATTACATTGCAGATCCTTCTTTGAATTTTGTCAAGAACCACGATATGAAGAACCTAACCAGATACAGCAGTTGTAATCAATGTTTACAAGAGACGAAAAAAATTGTGCGATGTCGGATGCTTCGTTAACTTAGGAAAATATTTAGTCAGTCAGTTAGGTGTCATACATGATACACGCTTGGGCGATCATGTCTCCAATGAGACATGACAGACTGGGCAGAAGATTATCCCGGAGTAGGTTGCCAGCCAAGGCTATGGAACCCAGTCTGTCCTGTTATTTAACCCATAACTGGAGGAAAGAGACAGATTTATACCTTTCTCAAGGGTATTTGTGCGTAAGTGAATGCAGAGAATTCAATTGGAATTCGAACTCTGCTCCTGGATTTCTCGTTCCGAGCCGATATCCATTCACCACAACGCACATCCAAGAGCATTACTTGTGTTAAAAAACCAACGAAAAAACCCTGTAAATGTAGTTAATATTAAATATCACAGAACAGCAGAATTTAAGCAAAGATAATGCATATATTGGATGTGCGTTGTGATACAGTGGATATCGACTCGGAACGAGAAACCGGGGAGCCGAGTTCGAATTTCATAGCCCATAGTTCGAGTTCTATAGCCTTGGTCGGCAACCGGTCTACCGCAGAAAGCAAATGGCAACCTACTGCGGGATAATCTTCTGCCCAGTCAGTCATGTCTCTTTTGAGACATGATCGCCCAAGCCTGTATCACGTATGGCACTTAACTGACTTAACTGACTGAATGCATATATTTACTCTGTGCCCTACGATATATTTACTATTGATAGTATATATATATATCTGCGGATGACTATATATATAACGGAAAAATCCGGAGATTTACGAAATGGATTAATAATCGACATATTTTAATTTAAACATTATTTTTTAATCTTAATGACTGTTAATTCATTTCGTAAAACTCCGGATCTTTCCGTAACATTGTCTGTTTGCATTTGTTTACATTTAGAAACGCTTTCAGAGCAGAGACGAATATTACGAGGACTCGGAAATTTGTGTTTATAAGGCTTGATTCGGCTTCGTTTAAACTGTGAAATCATTTGTGGTCGAGCTGTCTATGACGCGTCTTATCAACTGATGGCTTCCTGTGCTTTTTAGCGTTTCCGGTTTGATTCCTGTCGAATAGCACATATTTTCCTAACAAGATTCATCAAAAGTATTCAGACCATTATATATATATACTGCTTAATTAAAAACAGAGTATCTACTCAAATAAGAAAATCTATTAAAAGTAATGTGAAAAAATACTATATATATATACACCACCGACCATAATTATTAGGCAACACAGTTTTTTAAAAGATAGTATGTATTTCATAACATTTTTAGTATTTATTGCCAAGTGGATAACAATAATAGGATGGGTCTTTTTGTTTTGCAAAATCTTACAAGGCAAGGAAGCAAAGACGAACTCGTCCAAATCACTCTAAATTTTCTTCATCCTTTCTTCGATGAAACTGCAATATAGGTAACGATTAAGTATTTATAAACTCATTTGGTGCTCATGCTATTGTGCAGTATTAACGAAAGAACTATTCTATTATCATTTACAATTATTAACTTGGCAATAAATACTAAAACATAGTATGAAATACATAATTTTTTAAGCACTGGTGTAACCTAATAATTATGGCCGGCAGTGCGTATATATATATATATATATATATATATATATATATGTGTGTGTGTGTGTGTGTCTGTGTATATATATATATATATATATATATATATATATATATACACACACACACACACACACACACACACACACACACACACACATATATATATATATATATGTGTGTGTGTGTGTAGAATAAGTGGATTGGAATCCCTCAAGATGACAGAATGACATCAAAGATCAAAATAGGAAACCTATCTCAATTTTAAATGTATAAAATTTAACAAATTTTCTTCAGAGTTCTAAAGAAAAATGAAAAAAAAGTACAACAAAATACAACAACAAAGAGACAGTATACTGGTTTGTTGTGATTTGGGGTCAGTTCTACTTTCTCAGTCATATGTCACGTGTATTAAAGCAATAAATAATTATATTTTTATTTTAGATGTGTGTGCGTGGAATATTTTGAATGGTAAAGAGCATAATAGTGTAATTGCATGTTTGTAGCGAAACGCATCTTTTATTTAGGCGTATGTTGGATGCCCGTGTCTATAACGCAAACACTTACTGTATAAGGTATATATATATATATATATATATATATATATATATATATATATATATAATATCAGAATATGTATATTTATTACTTTGAATATGTTTACTATCTTGCTTGATTCTTGAAGCGTTTTTGGTATGTCAATAATCTACGTGCAATTGCTAGACCTGCACATTTTTCATTAATGCTAATATTACCAATAAATGACAGTATCCGTAAAAAATCACGATTTATCTATTTTAATTTGCTGATAAATCATAATTTCTAATTCAAACAGTGAATAAGCTCCTCACAAATTGCAAAATTTTAGTGCGGTGTTAAATATTTGAGCTTAAAGCTTTTAAAGATATTTTGCAATTCAAAGTCTGTAAACAGGCCATTGTTTTAAGAAGAGAGTACAAATACTAATATTAAACATTGACAAGTTTTTCTATTTCATTTAAACAGAAATTAAACACATGAGTGGTGTATCGCCTTCATTTCCATTCTTTCCAGAAATATATATATATATATATATATAGTTTCATAGTCTCCAGAATGAGGCATGGCGGAAGTTAAGTAAAACGAGTTTGGATTTATAAATAACGTACGTGATCTTTTAAAATCGTTTCACCTCAAGCAAGGCGGTACCGCCACTAATGCGCAAGGGTCTACATAAGGAGCTAAAGTTTTAGGCAGGAGGAGAGTGAAGAGAAAGACGAACAAGTTAAAGGGGGTGTCAGAGAACGAGCAGCAGAAGAATGTGAACACAGGATTGATGACAGTTGCGATGGTAGACAGAAAGGAAATAACAAGATACACGGGGTGATGTAGAATGAACTGGGTTATTCAGGCGAGTAAATATACATAAGTATACTGTTAAATGATCAAAAACAGTGTATCTACTCAGATACATGTATCCATTAAAATAATGTTTAAACAATTTTAAAATGTATCATTTAGTTTTCTTGGTATATATATATATATATATGTATATATATATATATATATATATTTATATATATATATATTTCAATCGTTTCACCCAAGTACTGCCATTGATATGCAGGGGGCTACACATGAAAGTAAAGGTTTAAACAGGAGGAGAGGGAAGAGAAAGACGAACCAGTTACAGTGGGTGGCAGAGAAAGGGCAGAAGAAGGATGGAAACACAGGAGAAGAGAGTAGCGAAGGTAGAAAGAAAGAAAAAGAACAAAATACACGGGGCGAGGTAGAATGGACTGGAATCAAGGGGATAAGAGATAGGAATTGACATTGCATTTAAATTTCTGGAGGTTGTAGCCGCCAGGAAAGCAAATATATGGAAGAGAGTTCCACAGGCGGGAGGTGCTAGAAAAGAAGATGTTGTAGTAGAATTGTCGGCAGCATTTGATTGATTTAACTGTAAATGGGTGGGACCTTGTTACCAGTCTAGTTGCACGTTGAAATTCTTGTGGAGGGGCACCAGGGACCTAAGTTCGTCGGAGCATAAGCCATGAAAATATTTGTAGAAAAGACAGAGGGAAGCTACATCCCGCCGGTGAAAAATTCGCTGGTGTCGAGCTGTCAGGTCGGGACCAATCACATTACAGATTCTTCTTTGGAGCCTGTCAAGAACACTGAGACGAACAGCAGATATGACAACAGTATTCCATGCACGGTTGGATGGTTGATTTGATTATGTGCAAGATAGATTCAGTCGGGAAAAACTTCCTAGCCCGACACAGTGACCCAACCTTTCTAGCAGCTGATTTAGCTATTGTTTCAATGTAATGATTCCACATGAGGTCAGAAGATAGGGTAAGGCCGAAAAGGCGCAATGTATTACTTTCAGCAGACAAGCTTGGTCAACACTTATAAGGAGCAGGAGAGATTGCCTTTGATGGTCGACAGATAGGAATTTCGTTTTAGAAGCATTGAAATTTATAAGCCACTTTTTACACCAGTTCACCACTGAGTGGAGTTCCTTCTCGTTATCAGCAGTTAGGTAATGTTTGTCCACCTCGCCAGATTTCTTACTGAGTAAATGGTGGTGTCATCTGCATAGATGACTACCTGGGATTTGATCACGTCTTGGAGATCATTTATGAAAGAGCGTCGGGCTTAAGATAGAGCCCTGGTGAACGCCAGCGTTCCTCCCGTAGGATGTGGAGGCACGCCCATTCAAGACGATTAGATAGGAAAGATTGAATCAGATCAAGCAAGCATCCAGTGATACCATAACCCTGTAGCTTGCGCAGAAGGTCTGCTTGCCAAACCCTATCAAAAGCCTTGGAGATATCCAGGGCAACAGGACTTATCGAGGGACTTATCGAGGGCCTGGTATATGTACTCCGTGATGGTCGTTAGCATATCGGTAGTAGACCTGTCAAAGCGGAATCCATACTGTCTGTCCGAAAATAGTTTATGGGCAAAAGATGTTGAATTATCACAGCATTGATAAGAGTCTCGAACACTTTTCTGAAAATTAGTAAGAGGCTGGTAGGGCGTAATTGAATGGATCCGAGGGTTCACCTGAGTTCTTAAATACAGGAACCATAAAAGATGACTTCCATCAGGCAGGAAAACAGGAAGCAGAAAGGCAGTAATTATAAAGTTTAGAGAGGACAGAGGAGAGTTCATGGGCACATTTCTAGGACAATGACCAGGGTTCTATCACCTCCGCTTGCCTTATGGAGGTCAAGTTTTGATATTATCTTACATATCAGAGACGGAGTTATGTAAAACTCTTTCAATTGAGCCTCAGTTCTTAGAGGGAAGTTGGGTTCGGGTACTCCTAAGTACACCCTTGTGCTAATTAATTGGAACAACTGCTTTAATTTCCTTTCTTTCACGTTGCGGTTAGTTTTAGACCCACTGGAGTGACAGGGTGTAATCGATTACTATTGTTTCCTGAGATTGTTATGTGCAGTAATATGAATGTATTTTCGGGATGTATGATGAAATTTGTTTGGCTTTGAAAAATATTGCGTCATCCGTGATTGCATCAGATTTTTATCACGCCCAGACACTATTGTCTCGATTGCTGATTAGTTGTCTTACGGCTATTGTTTGCGATGGACGTTGCACAAATGAAACGCACGAAAACTGTGACTGTACAAACACACTGGCAAGCCTTACAGAGACATCATGGATGTGTCCGAGGTTTCAGCCTTTTAACTGTCAGTCGTGTCATAAAGACGAAGAAACAAAGTGGATCCATCAGTCCAAAACGTACAAGAAAATGTGGTCGAAAGAGAAAAACAACATGAAGAGACGACGTAGAGAAGACGTATACGTGATCAGGGAAAGTGTGAAAGATCCTAGGAAGACATTATTTGTTTTGTTCAATTAATTTGTAAGTAAGGAAAGAAATAAACAGAAATATATGTTAATATTTTTTGTCAAAATTCAGAGGACAATTGCACTTAAATGGTTTTACTTTCTGCAAAATAGAAACAATACTTAGTCTCGTGTAAACACCTTTGAATAAAAAAACTTGCAATGTAACAAATACATAAAAAAAAATGTTTTGAGAACACGAGACATTTCTACTCTAGTTTTATTTCGAATATCTGTCTGTTATCGGCCCTTTCGACATTTTATTACTTGGTGGCGATATTTTAATATTTTACAAATTCAAAACATGTCACGTCTTTCTGTTTTTATGATATTTTATCTCTAGGAAGTCATACCCTCAGGAGTATGGACAATTTTTTCAAATGTCTACAATCAACTTGGCGAACGAGTTGAAGATTCGTAATATTAAAAGAACAAAACGTAATTCCAAAATGAAAGCACGAAGGTGGGAATTGCGAAAGGAAAAGAGAAACAAATAAGCCAACCAATAATGAGAAAGACTTGAAAGACTCTATTAAAATAGAGAAATACATATTAAATGACAAATATAGAGGACGCTCACTTCTTCTTGCGTACTAAGCTTTTACTGTGGAGCCACCAGCCATTCGTGTCTCTTTCACGCTAGACAATTCAGTGGTGACATTTTATTCGTGTATGCATGCACCCATAATATATATATATATATATATATATATATATATATATATATATATATATATATAAATGGAACTTTGTCTCGGTGTGTGTGTCTGTGTGTGTGTGTATCCGTTACCTATAGACTCCGAAACAGCTGAACAGATTTTCTTGAAAATTTACACAGTTGTACTATAAGCGCCTGCGAGTGTTTTTAGCTAAGTGTTGTGTCGAGGTATCCCCGATAAATATCGAGAATCGATAATCGAAAAAATCGGGTTATAGAAGTAGTGGTCCGATTTTAATCAAATTTGATACACTCATAGACAAAGACATAAGAAACGATATTCAGAAGTTTCAAGGTTGCGGTTTTTACAATAGTGCAGAAAATCGATAGTATATATATATATATATATATATATATATATATAAAATGCAAAGATGTTTTTGTGTGTGTGTTTATCTGCCTGTGTGTCTGTATTTTTTTTCAGTTCTTTTATTTTAGTTTTTCCTTCGGGTTTGGCTCTAAATAGGTATAATTGTAGTTCTTAGTCTGAGTCTTAGTCATGATGCCATTTACTCAGGGGACTTATTTCGCTTTCAAAATTCAGTTTACGACAAAAAAAATTATTTGATATCGATACCAGGAAATCAAAATTTGACTTATATCCATTCATTTCTTTTTTCAGACTACGGTTTCGCTTTAACTGGAAACAACTATTGCTTTTTAGTCTTTCGTACCAACGTCTAAAGAGTCTGAGCTCCAGGACCATGTTTTAAAGCTTTCATTACACCCGAGCAACGACGGCCGATACTGCTAGTATATATATATATATATCGCTGATTCACTAATGAATTAGAGCACTCTGACTACTGGTGTATGAGGAATCATACGCTGAAAAGTCTGCCTCCTTCTACCGAGCGCCCATAGATCAGAGGTAGGATATCCGACTGACGCCAATTCGGTCGGGTTTCAATTGTGGATAAAAGCAATCGGATGTCTAACCGTACTGATGAGTTGTGATACAGATCTGCCTGCGGATGACTATATATATATATATATATATATATATATATATATATATATCGTGAGAACCCCGTTATACTGTTCTCATTCGTCAGGCCTGGCTTGGTGTTAGGTCCCAGTTTTTTTTTCTTGTTTGTATAGAGTATCGTGTGATTTTTCTGAAAATCGTCTTTTTAATTTTCTTTTTATTATTGTGCAGTTGTTTGTATGTTTTTTATTGCTTATTGTTTTTTAATGCATGCGTGCGTGGGTGTTTTCTTAATAGCTTTATATATATATATATTTAGTTTAGGTTAGACAGTATTGAATTGACCCTCATCTTAATGTATTGGTATGTTTTGAGTGTGACAGTTTGTTTCTTCTTGGTCATGGTTGGGTGTTTATGTTTCTGTTATTGTGCATATTTGTGTTTGTTGGCTTTATGTGTGTTTTTTCGTTTGATGGTTGTGTTATTTTCTGTTTTTTGTCGTTATTGTGTGTTTGTTTATATATATTTATATCTATAATTAAATTATTTGTATGTTTGTTTTTGTTTATCGTCACGATTGAGTGTTTGTACATTTGTATTTATATTTATTATTTTTAAAATTTTTATTAAATAAGGAACTTTTCCCGAAAAAAATTGTCAGAATATTTACGGTTTCTCCAAAGAAACTTATCCTGGTTTTCTCGGTAGCATAGAATTACAATAGTTTCATGTTCTACTTGTGTTAAGTCTTTTTTGTCCTCCCAGTGTTGTAGAGTGGCTGACACCTCTGCAACACTCTCAGTGATGGAATGACTTATTGTCTAAAATGGTCTCTTTAAGTAAAGAATAGTATCATTTGAGGCATAATATTCGAGTGTCATTCGAGTAATATTTGGACTGATTACTTTAACGTCTGTTGCGATCTAAGCCCCTCCTCTCTGTGTTGTAAGTTTTTAATGTTATTGTAACTACTGTACTGTTCTGTGCATACCCGTTTAGAACCGGATATTGTGCTGTATAATGCCGCAGCACAATTCCTCTGTGTATCATAACCACCTGGACGATAAAACAATCAGTCGCTGCATTCTTTGTAAAAGTGTTCATATCACTTAAAATGAGAAGAAAATTTAAAACGACCATCTGAATTGTATGTAAATTCAGCAATGTCATTTGCTACCGCGTCAGGAGTGAAAGAAATTAGAGATTGTTTGGTTTCTTCCTAAATTTTGTTGTTTCTTCTGCCATTGTTGCTGTTGCTGTATTCTTCTTCTTCTTCTTCTTCTTCTTCTTCTTCTTCTTCTTCTTCTTTTATGTACCCTGTCCATTCAGGACGTAGGCGATCATAGATTTCCACGTCTTCTTATCCCTGGTGGCTCTGAGCACGCCTTCTCCTGTTACAGCATGCAACCCTCGTTCGGTCATCCACCTGATTAGGTCCTTCAAATATGTTATCCGCTGTTTTCCTCTATTTATTTTCCCCTCTATCTGGCCTGTTAGTATCAGGTTCTCCAAGCCCTCTTTCCTCATTGCATGTCCCAGGAATTTCAGCTGTCACTTCCTGATGCTCAGTATTAATTTTCTTTTTGTTTCCATCATTTCTAAGACCTCATTATTGCTCACATGCTTAATCCATGATATTCGCAGCATCCTTCTGTAGAACAACATTTCAGTTGCTTCAAGGTTTTACTTTATCTTTGATGATATTGTCCAGCATTCACTGCCATATTGAAGGACGGACAGCACGTAGCAATCCAGTACTCTCTTCCTTGTTTCTAGCGAAATTGTCCTGTTTCTTAATACCTTACTCAACTTCCGGAATGCTAATTCGCCTTCGGATCTCTGTGTCGCACTTTCCGTCTTCTGTTATAACAGTTTCCAGGTAAATTTTTGTACCTTCTTGATTCTAGTCTCCCCGACCTGTATTTGGCATTTTGGGCTGCCCTTTTTACTGATGACCCTGCATTCGGTTTCTTGCAGTTTATTTCTAGTCCTTTTCTTGTTACTTTCTTCAGCTACCTTCTGTAGGAGGTCTTGTAGTTTCCTTTCTGTGTCTGCTATCATCATTGTATCATCTGCGTTCCTTAGGTTGTTTAAATTGTGGCCTCCGATGACTACTTGGACTAATATATATTCTATATTTAAGAATATATTTTTGTTATGCAGAGCAAAGAAATAATACAACAACCTGTTTCTAATTTCTCGTCGTCCCTGTTATTATATGTGCAGCAGAAAAAAGTATTTTTGCATACTTTGTATAAGTTTCGATTTCCCTACCTAGTTAAATGCCATACGTGATACACGCATTTCGCTTTTACTTAAACATTGGCTGGATATCATCATTTACCCCTAATTTTGCCGTCATTTTATGACACCAACCAAGACCCAACCAAGTTTCCTTTAAATCTTTTATTAGATTATTTAACTCGGTGGTCAGGTTTTCGAGTTTTTGGCAAAATTAATTTTGAATTTTTGACTATAACTGAACTAGTGCAAGAAATAAAGAAAAAAAAAACATTCCACTTTTCTTTTTATGTTTTTTTCCCTATTCCTCATGTCCAATTTTCTTAGATTTTCGTTTCTATTAAACGAAATTTAGACAGTCAGTCAGTTAAGTGCCATACGTGATACACGCTTTGGGCAATCATGTCTTGCTATTGCTTTCTGTGGTAGACTGGTTGCCAGCCAAGGCTATAGAACCCAATCAGACAGAGAGAGAAAGGGACAGCGATAAAGAGAAAGAAGAAAACAGAGAGACAAAGAGAGAAAGTAACAGAGATAGAGAAAAAGAAGAAAACAGAGAGAGAGAAAGAGAGTGAGAGAGAGAAATAAACAGCGATAAAGCGAAAGAAGAAACCAGAGAGAGAGAGAGAGAGAGAGAGAGATAGAAAGAGAAAGAGGGTAGGAGAGAAAGGAACAGAGATAGAGCGAAAGAAGAAAACAGAGAGAGAGAAAGAAACAGAGATAGAGAGAAAGAACAAGACAAAGAGAGAAGGGAAGGAACAGGGATAGAGAACAAGAAGAAAATAATGAGAAAGTGAGACAGCGGAAAATAGAGAGAGAGAGAGAGAAGAAAACACATAGAGAGAGAGAGAGAAAGGAACAGCGATGTACATAAATAAGAAATCAGAGAGAGAAAGAGAGAAAGGACCAGAGATAGAGAGAAAGAAGAAAACAGGAAGAGAGAGAGAGAGAGAGAAAGGAACAAAGATAGAGAGAAAGAAGAAAACAGAGAGAGAAAGAGAAAGAGAGAGAGAGAGAGAGTGATTAATAGAGAGTAAGAGAATAAAAATCGCCATAAAGAATAGATGAGGAAAACAAAAGAAATAAAAAACTAAATTATTGAGAATGAAAATTCATAGAGAGAAAAAAGAAAGAAGAGAAAGAGAGAAAAAGAGAATAAGAGAGAGGGGGTGAAAAAAATGAAGAAAGTAGAGAAAACAAATATAAAGAGTGGAGGTAGAAAGAGAAAAGAAAGAAAAAGACGCGCATAGAAGAAATGAGAAAAGCTAAGAGTAAAGAGTAAAGAGAAACGAATTATGTTAAGGAAGAAAAGAGAAAGTTAATCAGAACACAATGGACAGAAAGAGAAACAACGAAAAAGACGATAAAATCCCAGTCGACTGTAATGAAGAGAATTACTTTTTTTTTTTCTATGGTTTCATCACCAACTTACTTCCCACAATTTGACCGTAACGATTCAGTTGAAAGCATGGACGGGGGATAAACACCTGCGCAGATGAATTAATGCGAAGCTCGTTGAAGGTAATGTTTCAGCCGCAGTCCATGTAATCGCGTCCGACCACAAACTTTGTATAGAAGTTTTAAAGACATTTAGGGGTGAAATATCCGGCTTCACCAGCAGAACACCGATCCATTCCTATGACAAATACATTCCTCAGCGGCAACTGAAGATGAAGTTCTGTTAGCACGATTTTTTTTTAATTATAACCATTCACAGCCCCAGATATTCGAAGGCATTAATATCCACCCAAAAAGGTGTTTCCTGTTATTTCTAATAAGACTTCTTCTTCTATGTGCCATATCCCTTCAGAACGTAGGCGATTATAGCCCTCCACGTTTCCCTTTCCCTAGTCACTCTTAGCACGCTGTTATCCTGTTATCCCACCTAAACCCCGATCTGCCATCCACTTGCTCAGGTCCGTCAAGTATGTTACACGCTTCCTTCCCCTGTCTCTCTTTCTTTCTATCAGACCTGTGAGTATCAGATTCTCCAAGCCCTCTTTCTTCATCACATGTCCGAGGAACTTTAGCTGTCTTTTCCTTGTGCTCAGTATTAATTTCCTTTTCGTTTCCATTCTTTTCAAAACCTCATAATTGCTCACATGATCAATCCATGATATCCGCAGCATCCTTCTGTAAAACTACATTTCATTGCTTCAAGTTTTTCCTTCATCTTTGCTGAGAGTGTCCAGCATGCACTGTCATAGTGAAGAAAAAACATCACATAGCATTCCAGTACTCTCTTCCTTGTTTCTAGGGAAATTTTCCTGTCTCTTGATACTCTACTCGGCTACTAGAATGTGTCCTTCACCATGCCAATTCGTCTTCGGATTTTAGCGTCGCACTTTCCATCTTCTGTTAGAACACATCCAGGTATTTAAACGTTTGTACCTGCTTGATTTTATTATTCCCCACCTGTAATTGACATTTTGGGCTTTGTTTGCTGATGACCATTCATTCAGGTTTCTTGTAGTTTATTTGTTGTCCTTTCTTTAGACTTTCTTCACCTACTTTCTTCAGGAGGTCTTGTAGTTTCCTTTCCGTATCTATTAACACTGTATCATCTGCGTATCTCATGTTGTTTAGATTCTGGCTGCTGCTGATGAATTCTGGCATAACTTCAAGGGTCCTCATAAATAGTCTCGCTGTACAAGTTGAATAGATCCGGTGAAAAGACACATCCTTGCCTTACGACTTTTTGTATCTTTCTATGCAGTCTATTTCTGCACGTCCGAACGGTATCTCGTATTTCCCGTCAACCAGACATATCTAAGGAAAAAGGGCGGCAACGTTCTTTTTATTGAAATAAATAATGTTTTTAGTGAAATAGCAGTGAAGGTGGCGTGTAAATCACCAGGAAAAATATCGGTCATATGCTTTGACCAGTTCAGTTTCAGTGGAAGTGGTATTTGAAGTCCGACAAGTGTTTTTGTCAACCTTTCATGTGTAACGCGTTCCACGGCACTCCTCGACAGGTTGTCTTAGATATACCTATGCCTATCTATAAATGTATACCCTTATAAATCTGGAGTACGCTTCTGGTATACAAATAACATATCTTCCATCACATGCGTCTAGAAAGGTTAACTTCTTGGCCAGTTTCTGTTCTCTCTTGGAGTCGATAAGATTGCCAGCTTGCTCAAGTTTTCTCTAAACATCATTATCTTGATAACGGACAGATTGATGTGTAGCTTTGCCAACGGCATAAATTACGACCATCGTAGTTTCTCACCATCTGTGATACATATTGAAACTGAGATTAAGTCGTCCAAATCTGAATTGGTCAATATCAATGGCGACTGTTCAAGCTCTTGATGACGTATGTTCTATTCCCTGTGAAATCCAGTCGACTTAAAGAAAAGAGAAGTTTGTGATTCTCGATTTCCTCGTTCTTTCAACAGCTGAGCATTCAAGTCTCAATACCAAACCTGAGACATGGAGGATATGGTTAGACTAGTGTGTCTTATTGACGTCTATTCTAATATCATTTCTAATAGAAAACTACTTTTCTCTCTATATATGACTTTTGAACACATGGAAGTTTACAAACCTACACGGAGAAAAATCAGTTAAAGATACGGACAAGATATTTTAACGTCAAATTCGATGATATAAGCTAAATTTTAGCATCTCTCCTTGGGGATGATGAATTCATCCTTCGCATGTCTTTATCGACACTTACTTTAATTTCATCCTACCGCTCACATTTTTTAATCGTTTCATCCCAAGCAAGGCGGTACCGCCACTGATGCGCAGGGGACTACATAAGAGTAAAAGTTAAGACAGGAGCAGAGTGAAGAGAAAGATGAATCAGTTACAGGGGGTATCCGAGAAAGGGCAAGAGAAGGATGAGAACACAGGTGTGAGGACATGTGAAAGTAGAGAGAAAGGAAAACAAGATATACGGGGTGATGTAAAAAGAACTTGATGTAAAAGTTTCCAGCTTTTTTCGATAAAAATACTTGCACCATACGAATATATAGTATGGTTATTCCATCGCCAGAATTGAATGTAGGTTAAGACTTTAGACTAATTTAAAGAAAAATAGCACATTCAGACATAAATGAATAATTCACGTTTTGATATGACAAGAACGTTGGAGGACAATACAAGCAAAAAAGTGATAGTCACAAGGGAATAAACTCCCTTTGTAATACGCTTTATTGTTTAAAAAGAAAACCTTTGGTATATATATATATATATATATATATATATATATATATATTTCTTTCCTTTCACGCTCAGAGTGGGTGTATTATTTTTTCTTATGTCTTATTGTAAGATAATCAATAATAGGTCCATCAATACTTGTGTTGCCGTCATTTTAGACGACATATCGATATAAATATTCTACCGTTATTTTTTACGGCACCGGCCCACTCACGCATGAATGTTTGCTGCATCGCATTTGTAACTTAAGAGCAGGCGTTGATGTGCCTTAAATTCCCATCCTGTCGTGTTTTGGTTTGTCAAGAAAGTCATTTTTAAAAATTAATTTCACCTCATGGAATCAATAAGATGCGAAGTGTTACTTATTGTTAGAGAATATGAGAAATATTTTAATCCTTTCACCCCAAGCAAGGCGGTACCGCCACTGATGCGCAGGGGCTACATAAGAAAATAAAAGTTTAGGGAGGAGGAGATTGAAGAGAAAGACGAACCAGTTACAAAGGGTGTCAGAGAAAGGGCAAGAGAAGGATGGGAACACAGGTGTGAAGACAGTTGTGAAGGTAGAGATAAAGGAAAAGCACAAGATACACGGGATGATGTAGAAAGAACTGGAGTCAAGTGGATAAGAGATGGTAATTGACATTTCATTTAAATTCCTGGAGGTTGTAGCTGTCAGGAAAGCAAGTATACGGAAGGGAGTTCCACAGGCAGGAGGTGCCGGAAAAGAAGCTGCTGGAGTAGAATTGTCGGCTGAATTTGGTAGATCTAACAATAAATGAGTGGGGCCTTATTGCCAATCTGGTTGCACATGTCCAGGTAGTCTTCCATAACCTAATGTAGGCGACGTGTACGCGACGGCCCTTCTAGAATGGATTCAATAAAGCCTCGATACTTCAAACTCTGTAACGAAATAGCACAATTGAGGTAACTATCAGTATCCAATACTCTAAAGTATTTACGGTCAATTTCAATGGCTTCCTTTGCGCACTGTATTATAGACAAATTATGTGAAATGATTCAACGTTATGCCATTATCGACAAATAACAATTCTCCTGGGAAACGACAGTCACTATATCAACGTCGTGCATCCTCTTGCTTTACACACCTGAAAACCTTGTTGTCGCTGAGGGATTCCTGTCAACCAGTTTTCGCTCCATCCACACTCATCTCCTTTAGGCGTTGTTTACTTTCTAAATATAGACCAATCTCTAACATTCCTTTTTTTTTAACCGGTCACAGTCGAGACGTATGTTATTATTGGTCCCTAAGTTGCTAAAACCGGTTCACAGAATTGGCTTCATTCCAGTTCAGTTGTGTGACGAATCATGAGAAGCCAACTACCACTTTGCTATGATTTTTTGTTTTTTTTTAGCTATCACTCATGACAACATAGTATTTGTTATAAGAGTGGGTTCATTAAAAGAATTGTAGTCTATACGACTGGGCAAAATTATTTTTAGAATGACAATAGAATGAGGAGTAGAAAAATTCAAAAAAAATCTAATGGCGTGACAGGAAGATTGTAAGAAAAAGAAAAAATATAAACATAAAAATTACCAGGTAAGCAAGAGCTGCATAATTTGTTATAATCTACATGGATCATAATGAAGACCGCATGGAAAGAATCATGAAGCTCTGTTAAATCGGCATATACTCATGATAACAATGATGATGATAATCAGGAATGATAATTAAGAATGATGCTGATGCTGATGCTGATGATGAAATTGATAATTAGGATTATGATGAGGTTTAATGAAAACAATGGGAATGGCGGATGCTAATGAGAATGATGTTGATGATGATGATGATGATGATGATAGTGATGTTGAATGTTAATGGCCATCCTAATAATAATAATAATAATAATAATAATAATAATAATAAGCAAATGATAAGGATAACGATGAAAATATGGATGATTATAAGGAATGATGATGAAGATGATGATGATTATGAATGGCAATAATGTTGACAATGATGATAACTATGATGGTGATGATGATGATAGTATAGGTGGTGCTGATGAATTGTAAAGATGAGGATGATGTCGCTGAATGATAATGGTATTCCTAATGATAATCATGAGGAAAATATTAATGATAATAATTGCTATAAACTGAGTGTTTGTCTCATAACTAAAATGCCTTAATTTGAATTTACAGTATGATTCCTGGTCCTTGGACGAATGTGTGTGTGTGTGTGTGTGTGTGTGTGTGTGTGTGTGTGTGCAGGACGTAGAGAAAATGCATGGAAGAACGAAAGAAAAGTAGATATTTACTCACGGTTGACTGGAGGTATACATTTATTTTACACGGAGAAACATCACAACATAGGCACATACAGAATCAGTCCCAAGTTATAGGGTTCTGTGTGTCACAACCATTAGGGCAGGAGAACATACATGCGTTCTTAACCATTGACGGCCATATTCCAAGTCTGTTGAGTCGTGAGTCTCACGACTGAGTATCGCGATGAACACGTGACTCGCGTGGACCCACTCTTCAGAGGTGAAAACGGAGGTACTCTGTTTTGGAACAGGAAAAGGTTAATTCCCTTGAAATATGTTTTTATTCGTCTTAACAATAATAAATGATGATGATGATGATGATGATTTTTTAAAATCATTTCATCATTCCTAACAATAATAATAAATGATGATGATGATGATGATTTTTTAAAATCACTTCACCATTCCTAAAAATAATAATAAATGATGATGATGATGATGATTTTTTAAAATCATTTCACCATTCCTAACAATAATAATAAATGATGATGATGATGATGATTTTTTAAAATCATTTCACCCCAAACAAGTCAGAACCAACACTGGTGTGCAGGACGTTACATTAAGAGAAAAAAAGAAGTTACATGGAATGTCGAAGAAAGAAATGGAAGGGAATCAAAGAGAAGGACGATGGCGATTGGCGTTTCATTTAATATTTTAGATCTTGCTGCTCTCAAAAAAAAAAAAAAAAAAAAGGGAAGAAATTCCCACAAATGGAAAGTTCGAGAAAAGAAACTCTTAGAGTAGAAGAGGAGGTTACATTTAACTATTTCGATGATAAAAAGGACATACATTCGTTCGTGCGTTGAATATTGCTGCCATATCTGATCGGGTGCTCCTGTAATTAATCTCTAGGTTCTCGACAAAATCCAAAGAAGGATCTGCAATGTAATTGATCCCGATTTGGCAGCTCGACTTCAGTCACTTTCTCGCCAAAGGAATGTGGTTTCCCTCCGTATGTTTTAAAAATATTTTCACGTCTTCTTCTCTGACGTGCTTATATCCCTAGTGCCCCGACTATACGAATTTACTCGAGCTACTAGATTAATAGCTAGGTTCCACTCTTTTACAGTCAAATCAATCAAATGTAACCCCCACTTCTACTCTCACAGTTTATTTTCTCGCACTTCCCGGCTGTGGAAGTCCCTCCCGTATACTTGATTCCCTGATAGTTATAATCTCCAAGTACATGGTCAACTGCCATTTTTTATCTCCTTTATTTCAATCTTTCTCCGACATTTCTTGTACCATATTCTTCTTTTTATCACTTTCCTCCCATGTACACCCTGCGCACCAGTGGCAGTATTATCTTTCTTAGTGTGACACAATTATGAAACAAAAAAAGAGTCAATTTATAATCGCCTTTAATTATCTTGTTCAAATATTTCACTGTTGGCTTAAAAGAAACTCGTGTGAAACTGATGTATCTTGCTACTGACTTTTTCTAAATCATGTAAACAATGTTTTGTATTAAAACTAAACTTCTTTAGGAATACTTCTAACATTTCTGTACTAATTTTTTTCATTGGGGACTTTAGATCTAACTTCATATTTTGAGGACGAAATACAGAAAAGAAATTCAGTTGTATAAACCAATTTGTATGTTGTTAAACCTGAATTAAAATGTGTTCTGTGATTTTCATGGGTATGGATAGCAGATCCAAAGTAGTGAAGTAGATATCGTCTCGGAATGAGAAATCAGAGAGCCGAGTTCGAATTCCATTTGAATTCGTTGCATTCACTTACGCGCAAATACCTTTGGGAAAGGTATTAATCCATTAATTCCCTCTCTGGTTATGAGTTAAATAGTAGGAGAGATTGGGTTCTAAAGTCTTGGTTTGCAACCAGTCTGCTTTGATCGGAGGATAAATTGGTTTCCGTAGGGTTAACACTCCTACCTGTAAAGAAGACAAGCATCGACGACCAGCTCGAATACAAGGGGTCGTCGATGACCTATGCTCTACTGGAAGCCCTGTTTTTCGTTTTTGTTTTTGGTTTTGGTTTTTTAGCGGATTCAGACCTTAAAAAGAGAATGTATATATTCCACCTTTTGTCTAACTAGACCTCGGTCAAAAAATATCTAATCCTGCAAGTTGTTTACCTGAGATACAGACGAAGATCTGATCGAGTTAAATGTGTTTATGTCTCAATAAATGACCCGCGTCACGATTTGATGATATCTCAGATATGCATGTAGAGAGAGACACTATTCTGTTAGTGAAGGTAAATTCCACACGGACATTTTGACGGATATCTTTGTCATATAAATTCCTGTTATTGCTACTGCCTTTAGAGATTTTATACTAATTTCGTATGGACATTTTTTTTTTTAAATTTTTTTTTTATACCTAGTGGTGTAATGGTTAGCAAGCTTATCTCACTAGAATAAATACGAATGAGTAATGAGTTCGATTCTCATTGAGTGCCCGTTCATTCGGCCTTGTACCACATCTAAGCTGCGCATAGAAAATTTCGAAACTCGATGTAGTGTAATTGTTAGCAAGCTTGACTCACTAGTGTCTATTATAAATGAATAGTGATTTCGATCCTTACTAAGTGCTCCGTACTTTCAGCCTTGTGCCACATCTAATTATCACTTAAAAAGCCAACTATTGTTTTACTTTTTTATTATTAATATCGTAAATAAACATGTTATTTGAATATTTTAAATATTTTTGACTAAGTGTATTTATCTAAACTTATGTATAAATGGAACTGTGTGTGTATGTGTGTGTGTGTATGTGTGTGTGTGTCCGTTACCTATAGACTCAGAAATGGCTGAACCGATTTTCTTGAAAATTTACACAGTTGTACTATAAGCGTCTGCGAGTGTTCTTAGCTAGGTTTTGTGTCGAGGTACCCCCGATAAATATCGATAATCGAAAAAATCGGGTTATAGAATGAGTGGTTCGATTTTAATCAAATTTGATACACTCATAGACAAAGACATAAGAAACGATATTCAGAAGTTTCAAGGTTGCAGTTCTTACAATAGTGCAGAAAATCGATAATATATATAGATAAAAGGCAAAATGTTTGTGTGTGTGTCTGTTTATCTGCCTGTATGTCTGTATTTTTTTCAGGCCTTTTATTTTAGTTTTTGCTTCGAGTTTGGCTCTAAGTAGGTATAATTGTAGATCTTAGTCTTAGCCATGATACCATTTACTCAGAGGACTTATTTAGCCTTCAAAATTCAGTTTACGACGAAAAAAGCTTATTTGATATCGATACCAGGAAATCAAAATTTGACTTACATCCATTCATTTTTCTTTCGGTCTACGGTTTTGCTTTAACTGGAAACAACTATTGCTTTTTAGTATTTAGTGCTAACGTCCAAAGAGACTGAGCTCCAGGACCATGGATTAGTTTTAAAACTTTCATTACACCCGAGCAACGACGGGCTATACTGCTAGTTTTGACTAATGAAATGACAACCATATTACAAATAATTCTCTGTATTAATCCAAGTATAACATATCAAAATAGTCTCGTCTAATCTTCAGGAAATATGTTCCAAGACCTGCAGTGCAATCGTTAAAATCATGGGTAGTACTAAATCATATAAACTCGATATTTTTCTAATAAATCCATGTATCTACATGCATACGTACATGCATACATGATGGCTGTCGATTCGACTCGTTAAAGAGGATAACAATCGCTAAGAAGTTTTATCCACTTTTTTAATTCTCTTAAATTAAACAAGTGACCTGCAGTGCTTATTGCAGACGCAGCAAACAGTTTTTTCTATAGAATTTTACTTGTTTTGTAAATTCTGTTTGGGTTGTTTGTAGCTTTTTCGTGTGACTATTCATTCAGATCTTTATACACATATTTTACTCAGATAAAAGCCACCCCCAACATTCCGTAAGTTTTGCGATGGCTTTCGTTTTTCTTCCTTTTTTTATAATCATATCGCCCCAAGCAAGGCATTTTATTGCCACTCTTTTGCAGGGGGGTTACATAGGAGGAAAGTTACGCGAAAGAGTGACAGGTGTGTCAGGGGGTGTCAGGAAGAGAATAAGAGAAGAATGAATGTGGCCCTAAAGTGAGGAATCAGTTTATATATTGATTGTAATATAGAATTGATCCCCCACTTTATATCCACATTATAATAGTATAGAAATTTGTTTTTTTTTTTTAATAATCATATCGCCCCAAGCAAGGCATTTTATTGCCACTCTTTTGCAGGGGAGTTACATAGGAGGAAAGTTATGAGAAAGAGTGACAGGTTATAGGGGAGTGTCAGAAAGTGGATAACAGAAGGATGTGAATACTGATGAGAGTGGAGTGGACAGAAAAAGGAGCGTGAGGGAGAGGATGCAGGTTAATGAGATAGGAAATGACTATTGACTTCACATTTAAATTCTTGGAGATTATAGCTCTCGGGAAAACAAGTAAATACAACGGAATTCTACAGGCGGGAAGTGCGAGAAAAGAAGCTGCTGGAGTAAAATTTGTGTTTACAATTGATTGGTTTCATAGTAAAGTTGCTAATCTTGCGGCACGAGTAAATCTATATATAGAGGTCACCAGTGAGCTAAGTTCATCGGAGCAGAAGCCGTGAAAGTATTTGTAGAAGAGACACAAGGAAGCCACATTGGTACTGTACTGTAGAAAGGTACTGTATCCGAGCTGCCAAGTCAGGATCTATCACATTATATATTCTCCGTTGGATCTTGTCAAGGATACCCAGGTAGATAGCATTAGCACCTGACCAGATATGGCAGCAGTATTCAATGCACGAATGGTAGATTTATATATGTGCAGGATTGTTTCAGGCGGAAAAAAAAACTTCTGGCCCTACACAGAGAAACGACTTTCTTAACAGCGGAATAACCTATGGATTCTATATAGTCATTCCACTTGAGGTCTGTTGTCAGTGTTAAACCGAGGAGGCGTAGTGTTTTGCTTTTAGGGAGACTAGCCTGATGCATGCTAATGGGGGTTAGAAGCGATTTTCTGTGATGGTTAATAGATAGCATCTTCGTTTTGGCAGCATTAAAATTCACGAGCCATTTCTTACCCCAGTCCGCCACGGATGGGAGGCCCTTTTCAAGCTCGGCAGCGAGGTATGCTTTGTCAGCCTCGGTAGATTTTTGAGTGATGTCATGGTAAACTGTAGGGTCGTCAGCGTATAGGCCTACTTGTAAAATATTGTATACTTTTTTCAGCGTCCATAACATGTAGCATGACTTTTCAGACCAGAATTTAAATTTCATAGGAATCAGGTATAAATGACAGACAGAACTCTGTATCATTGATTGGTTTGATTGGGTCTATATGCTCCAACATATCTCTTGATTGCCTTCATGCACCTCCTCAATCCAGCTGATGTTGGCTGTTGTTATGACCTTTCAGAGGGATTACATATAACAACTGCACACGCTCAACACATTTACAAGGCTGCATATATTACTAGTTATCATGTCTTAAGTTCTGACTGAATATTAATCTTACATACATACATACATACATGGACAGGTGGAGTAATGGTTTGTAGCTCGTAACAAAAAAGGGATGGTGAGCCGAGTTCGAATTTGTATCGAGTCCATTACACGCACTTTCGAGCTTATAAAATTTAAGAATAAAACAGCTTAATCTATTCTGCCCACTCCAGGTATTAGTTTTAAGTATCAGCAAATACTGGACTCTAGCCGTGGTTGGCAACCAATCTTGATGAAGGAAAATCTGAATTCCAAACCTAGCCACCTGAAGTTGTTCAACGATTATTATTCAAGCAGTTAGAATTTATGGACTTCACAAAGAAATAAAAAATGTTTCTGAGCCATGAAAAGTATTTGCTATTTAATAAACTAATCTCTCAGTTCAACAAACCTGTCAAATTTGACCGCCACAAATTTTTCTGTATGTGATCACTGAAACGCTTAACATTCTTGTTTCGTTTTAATTTCGAAAATGAAGAATTTTAATTATTAATTAAGATGATTTATATTTTAATCTTTATCACGGAAATGCAGTTGTTCTACAATCTCTAAACGTTAAACAGCAGAATATGGTGATATTTCCAAATTTCGCCGTTTAAATTCTCTCTGTATTCGAAACTACAAGATGTTACTCCCGTTCGAAGGGTACCCAAAATCTATGGAATTCCAGTTATTTCCTTTCCTATGCATGTTTAATACTTGACGACTGAGGTACGTAAATATATCAGAACGGTGATTTTCAAGAAAACTAAAGAAACGAGGGAAGCGTTCCATATGATATAAATAGTTATTGTATGACAGAGAATGCTGAACAATATTCCCACAGTGCTAATGGCAGTAAAAACAAAAATCTAAATAACCCTCTGATCATCAATCTCCTACAAAGAATCAACCTCATCATCCAAAACAAAAACATTATTTTATGTTGAATTCCCAGCCACATTCGTCTCAGAGGAAACGAAAATATAAACATAGCAGCTAAAAGATCATTAAGCATCAACATTAATGATATAAAAGTACCCCACACAGATTAGAAACCTCTAATCAACAACTTTATTACGACCAAATGGCAAGAGTTGTGAAACTCCTGTAAAAGTAACAAACTCTACAAAATTAAACCCATCCTCAAAGAATTGATAGAAGTTAAAATTTCCAATAGGAAAATGTCAAGAAGAGAAAAAGTAGTAATGACTAGACTTCAAATAGTCCACACCGCTGTCACATAGCAGCTAAAAGATCATTAAGCATCAACATTAATGATATAAAAGTACCCCACACAGATTAGAAACCTCTAATCAACAACTTTATTACGACCAAATGGCAAGAGTTGTGAAACTCCTGTAAAAGTAACAAACTCTACAAAATTAAACCCATCCTCAAAGAATTGATAGAAGTTAAAATTTCCAATAGGAAAATGTCAAGAAGAGAAAAAGTAGTAATGACTAGACTTCAAATAGTCCACACCGCTGTCACATAGCAGCTAAAAGATCATTAAGCATCAACATTAATGATATAAAAGTACCCCACACAGATTAGAAACCTCTAATCAACAACTTTATTACGACCAAATGGCAAGAGTTGTGAAACTCCTGTAAAAGTAACAAACTCTACAAAATTAAACCCATCCTCAAAGAATTGATAGAAGTTAAAATTTCCAATAGGAAAATGTCAAGAAGAGAAAAAGTAGTAATGACTAGACTTCAAATAGGCCACACCGCTGTCACCCATTCACACCTACTAAAAGGTGAGGAGGTACTAATTTGCATTCCATGTCAGGAGCTCTATACACTAACAAGTTGCATAGATCTTGAACAAATACGATTAAGATTCTATAAAAAAACGAAAGACATCTTCAACAAAGCTGACCCAAACGACCTTTTAGAATTTCTAAAAGCAACAAAATTATATAACAAAACATAGTTGCAAAATAAAGATAGCATATAACCATCACACATCAAATCACAACACCTCTACTTATATCTCGACAGCAATACTCACAAAAGATCAACAAGCAGTAAACAAAAACTAAACAAATTCTTCAGAATGAAATGACCCAAAAAGGAAGATATACTGGTAAAACAAACAACTAAACTAAACATATTAAAATAAATCAGGAGGTAACAGGAATGTAGTTCTACAGAAGAATACTGAGAATGGAATCGATGCATTAACGGAGAGATTAAGCAACGAGTAAGTCTTAAAGAAAATGGTATAAAAAACATCCTTGCTCAGAATCAGAAAGTGTTAGCTGAAATATCTTGCATGCATAACGAAGAAAACGAGCTTGGAAATTATAACTCTCACAGGGCATGTATAGTACGAGAGATAGTGGGCCACCTACTTGACCAGCTTATGTGAATAGATGGCAGAAGGAAGGTGAAAAGGAGAGAAAAACTTTTAAAGCTCACATGATAGTGATAGAAACGTGTGGAGAGCCATGATTTTCCACGTTTTGAAGGGACACGGTACACAGAAAAAGAACTACCACAATAGCGCAAGCTTGTTATTATTCTTCTATGTGCCTTGTCCCCTCAGAACGTAAGTGATCATGGCTTTCCACGTCTCCCTATCCCTGGTGACTCTTAGCACGCTTTCTCCTGTTACACCACGCCATCGCCGTTCTGTCATCCTCCTGCTCAGGGCCTTCAAATACGTTATCCGCTGCTTTCCCTCGTCTCTTTTTCCTTCTATCTGACTTGTTAGTATCAGGTTCTCTAAGCCCATTTTTCTCGTTGCATTCACTGCGATATTGAAAAACTGACATCACATAGCAATCCAATACTCTCTGTTTTTGTTTCTAGTAAAATTTTCCTGTCTCTTAATACTCTACCCAACTTCTATTACTTGGTCTAAAATGACCTGTTGAATCTTTGAGGGAAACTGATACTTAATTACATTACTATTGATGAGATATAGCGAACAGTGCAGTGTCCTTAAGTGCAGTGTCCTTAAGCTTAAGGACACTGCACTTTGAACCACTGGATTTCATACGATCACCGAATTTGAGAGCAACGTCGAGCCTAGTCAGCACCTAGATGGGTGACCGATTGGTAATACCAAGTGCTGTAAGATGTGCGGGGCCTGTAATGAATAATAGTTCAAAATGTTTAATAGGAGAGCCGAGTTTCAATGTTCGTTGGTTTTGTTATATTCGTTTACGCGTATCACCAAAGTTAAGCAACGTTGAGCTCGATTAGTGTCTACATGACCAACTGTCTAGTAATACTAGGTACGGTGTTTAGAGGTCCAGTTGGTGTAATGGATATCACATTTGAACTTGGAGAACTGAATTCCGATTTCAATCGGATTCTAACAACATAATAATATTTTATAGTTTTAACTTACCTGTAGAAGTTTAATAAGCCGTAGTATATAAACCAATTGATCACCTACGCGAAAATATCCTTAGAAATTCTATGAAGTCACATCTTCTCCCTTTACTAAGGGTTAATTAGTAAGACTTGTATCACTAAATCTTTATTACAATCCTCAACCTTGCCTTGAACATGAGTAGAGGCCCATCCCTTGTTTTCGGTTTAGGAAGAGGTTCTCAGTTCTTTTCCTCTCCTTTTTTTACAAATATTTTCATGACAACTGACCATGTTTTTTTCTTTGGTCGCCCGACCACATGGATTTAAGCGTGCTACTAGATTGTCATATAGGTCCCATCTTTTAACCGTGGAAAACAATTAAATGTAACCCCACTTCTACTTTAACAGTTTTTTCTTGCACTTCCCACCTGTGAAATTCCCTTCCGTTTACTTGCTTCCCTGATAGGTAGAAATTCCAAATATGTAATGCAACGTCAATTTCTATCTTCTATCTTCTTGAATACCATTTATCTATTATTCTTTTCTAAGTAGCTATTGTACCCAATCTTTTCTCTCACTGTGTTCTGCTGCGCACTAACGGTTGTCTCGCTTTTCTTGGAGTGAAATGATTTCAAAAAAATGTTTACACTCTAAAAATGTCTATAAATGACTTGCAAGTGGTTGATGAACCATAAAAAATGAACCAACTAATCGATCGAAATATTTTGATACAAAGTATTCTTTTTATCAAAGCACATAAATCTAATTATGAAAATTACAATATTCTGCGAAATTTGAAGAAATATTTTAGGGTAAGATATGTAATAAAATGATAATAACCAATACCTATACAACCCAGAAAAAGAAAAATATGTTTCTACCTGGTTGTTGGTAAGTGAAGAAATCCATGGCTCATTCTACTCGCTCATCTACTCGTACATTCATTGCCGTTCCACAATTTAGTAGCGAGTGCGACAGTCAGTAATAATAAGGTGTGTAAGAGATACCTCTTATCGCGCAAGATAGACTGTCTTTGCTGACCAATCAGTATTTGGAATATTGTCAAATTTGGCAGGTAATAACCATCTCTGGTTAAAGAGAACCCTGGAAATTTACTTACACGGCAATGACTGACCTCCATAAATAAAGAAAAAAGATGAAGAGATAATCATAACGACGAGAGACAGAAATATGGTAAGGTTTATCGACCGCAAAACAAACGAACAGACAAAAATGATGTATTAAAAAGTAGGTTTATATCTTGAAAACGATACTCCCTAGAAAATGTTTAAATTGAAATTTTGTTTTTAGAATTGTAATGAATCCAAAATGATTGAAGCTTAATATATACATTTTCTTGTTTTTCGAGAACTGACTAAAATGATTCATTATTTTTATGAAACAATGGCAGTGTCTAGAGAAAAAAACGTCTTTTTGACTGTTTTTACTTACACTACTTCCGACTAGTTCTTTCACCTTTCTTGTTTTATCGCAATATTTCAGTAGTTGTTCCCGCTAGCCTTCCTCAGGTGTATATCGATCTAGGCAACCTCCAAGTTTTTTTCTGGAGTAAATAGACAAGAGCCCGGTCCTGCGCATGCCTGAGTGTACGTGCTTAGAATGCCATTCGTAAATTCGGCATTTTGTCACATCCCGCCTTTGTGGGGTGGCTCGGTTAAATACCAAACCTGCATAGAATTTCAAACTGAACCTTACATTTAATCTCTGTGGGTAGACTTGTTTCGTTCCACTACTAATCTTTAGGGATATCGTCTAATTCTTATTTTATTTAGCACTGTTGAGTTATTGCCCGCCCTTTTCAATTGAAGGTAAGTACACCATACCCGACCCAGGGATTGAATTTACATCCACTGTGCCATCAAATTCACAAACAACGCTTTTACCCTCTAGGCTACTAAATAAAATAAGAACTAAATGATGTCTGGTAACTTAAACGAGCCAGTACTTTTACCCTCTAGGCTACGGTTGACTATCAAGAAATGAGGCAATAGTTTTAAAATCTTAATTATGTTTTTTATATATAATCGTGTAACAGCAAGCATGGTAGTAACACCAAGTGGTATTAAAAAATGGAACTCGACAACATTTTCCATGGAAATAGAGATAAAGGTAAATTGTGACGTTGCTGTCTGTGAGAAAGTAGTTACAAGCTGGAAAAATATTCAGGGGTTCGTAAACGGCTGTACCCAATGTAAAGGCTGGAAAGTGAGGGTTTTGCACTCCAGCCCATATATAGCAGGAATACCTAACTAAAGCAAGGATCAAATATATATATATATGACTGGGCAGAAGATTATCCCGCAGTAGGTTGCCATTGCTTTCTGAGCTAGAGTGCTTGCCAACCAAAGCTACAGAACCCAATCTGTCCAGTTATTAACCCATAACTGGATGGAAGTTACGGATTAATACCTTTCCCAAGGATATTTGCACATAAGTGAATGCAAGGAATTCCACTGAAATTCGAACTCGGATCCCCGATATATATATATATATATATATATATATATATACATAGATAAATAGATACATAGATAGAGATCCAAGTGAATAAGGAACGAAGAAAATAATAACAACGTTCAAAACATTAATTTAAAACAATGCTCAATATGGAAATAGAGCAATGAATATTTATTAAAAATTATAGTTTAGAACATGTATAAATTAAAATCTACTACAAAATGTACATTTTGTTTCGACATTGAAAGGACAATGTTACAGGTAGTAAAGGCTATTTTTTTTAAGGAAGACGGAAAATTCGCTTCCTTATATTGGTAAATTTTGTATGCGAGGTAAAGGGGGTAGGGAAAATGAGAAATCAGAATTGGGGGTTGTAAAAAAGACATTGAACCAAGAGGAAAATGGGAGAGAAAGAGAGAAGTAAAAGAAACATGGTGACAAAGTTCAAGGAAAGGCGCTAGGTTTAACAGTCGAAAATAAAGTATGGTCATATACAGCCTTTGATAACCAGGCGTTTGGGTTTGAAATCAATAAAGACAGACAGATAGATAGATAGATAGATAGATAGATAGATAGATAGATAGATAGATAGATAGATAGATAGTGTTAGTGAAGAAATGAGAGAAATAGGGAGAGAGAAAAGAGGGTAAGGAATAAAAAATAGAAACAGAGAGGCGTATACGAGAATTTCACAGTATTATTTCTCTGGTTCAGGTCGAGAAATTCCGCAGGTGTTCTTTCATTGAGGTATTTAGGTCATGATTGTTATCATAATTTATAAACTAAATATGGTTTTTATTACTCAAAAGAACCAGCTAAAAATACTGCAATTCCATTCAGAAATACGTCTCTTGGAATGTGTTAAGATACATATATATATATATATATATATATATATATATATATATATTATAATCATATCGCCCCATACAGGGCATTTTACTGCCACTGTTTTGCAGGGGGTTACATAGGAGAAAGAGTTATAGAGAGTGTCAGGAAGTGGGTAAGAGAAGGATGAAAATACTGATGAAAGTGGCGTGGTCGGAGAAAGGAGCATGAGAGAGAGGATGCAGGTTAGTGAGATAGGAGATGACTATTGACTTTACATTTAAATCCTTGGGATCATATCTGTTGGGGAAGCAAGTAAATGGAAGGGTATTCCACAGGCGGGAAGTGCGAGAAAAGAAGCTACTGGAGTAGAATTTGTGTTTACTATTTATTGGTTTCACAGTAAAAGGGTGGCACTTAGTTGCTAATCTTGTGGCTCGAGTAAATTTATATATATAGGAGGCACCAGTGAGTTAAGTTAATGCCTACTTGGGGACTTATTACATCTGGGAGATCATTAATGTAGATAAGGAAAAGCGTAGGACCTAGAATAGAACCTTGAGGGACACCCGCGTTCATATGATAGTTCTAGGAGTGCATGTCCGTTCAATACTACCTTCATTGTGCGAATCTATCTATCTATCTATCTATCTATCTATCTATCTATCTATCTATCTATCTATCATAGATGAAATAAATTGCAATCATTGTGTCTGCTTATTTTTAATAAAATCCGATCATACTCACGGATAATCTTTCGTGTATTAGAATTGAAAGATGTCAGAAATTTTAGATGAAGAAATAAAACGATATTTCAAAAACCTCAATAAGCATCAAACAAAATATGGTACTTCCACAAAAGACACTAAACATATCAAACTCTTCTATTGCAACCAGATGCACGATAACTACAAACAGGATAAAAAAAAAAAAAAAACATTTCATTCGTAGTAATAATATCTCCCGCTGATCCTAATAAAAACTAAAATAAATAATATATTATAAAAGGTACAATGCTACTAATTTAATTATCCGTAATAACTCCTTCCCATCAACTGATGTGTTACGTAAAACCAACACTATATATCAATTCAAATCTCCCTTAGGCGGTAAAAAACAAATATATATGTTGGATTTACAACAACTACATCATGTTGACAACTTAACTTTACATTTGTCAGACCATTTGCCCATTTCTAGACATCTAGAACAACATTCATATCGACATTCACAATATAAAAAATAATGATCGATACCACAACTATCTTGCACCAAGAAAACAACAAAAGCAAACTACAGATTCTCGAGGCAAACATTTGAAACAGAAAAGGTTAAAATCGCCTGAACTTCCCAAAATATCTAAACCTGTTCATGTTAAAGCTTTATTTTCCTTAAAACATGTATTGTTCACTTTCTAATACAACTGTTTACTGGTTTGATCTAAATTTAATTCAAATCTGACCTATATCTTTTTAGAATATATATATATATACAGATTCAAAAGAAAATGACATGTAAATGAAATATCAAGGGAGAGCTTGTTCATACAATTTGTTGAACATTTAATGTTAAAACTGATCTAGAACTGGCTCAATGTTATAATTATTTTTATTTACAGACCCAATATGTGTATGTATTTTACATATAAAGCTTTAAAAATTACATATATAGAGTGATTATTTCAGTGAAATAAATTCGTTTTATCGGCGATATATTTTTATTATGGAAAAATTTGAAAATATTTTGAGCGTTTGTATAGGTAAAGGCACCGGAAGTCCACTTCAGATAGAGAGGAAAAGAAAAAAGAAATTCGTAGCAATAAGAAAGAAAGAAAGAAAGAAAGAAAGAAAGAAAGAAAGAAAGAAAGAAAGAAAGAAAGAAAGCGGGGAAGTCAAACAAAAAAAAAAGGAAAAAAGGAAGGGAAGTGTAAATTAGAATGCAGGCGTACAGAAACGTTATTTAAAAAACTTATATATATGTGAGTAAAGAACTCAAAAATATACGTGTCACAGGAAGTCTCCATGAAGTGAACTTCCGCTGTCTTCACCCACACATGCACACTCTCAATTTTTAAGAATAAAAAAGATTGCTGATGAAGCGACCGTTTTTTCGCTGAAATGATCTTTCGATATATATAATTTTCGAAGTTTTATACGTAAGACACACGCAGACACACAGACAGACAAACGCACTATATATATATACACACAATAGTGGTTTTTTACTACTACCTCCCTAAATTTAATGTGTGTGCGTGTGCGTGTAAGATTAAATAAATTGCAAACAGTATGTCTGCTTATTTCTAACAAAATTCGTTCGCACTCGCGGATAAAATTTTGTGCATTAAAATTGAAAGATGTACGAAATGTGCTGTTATTTTTACAATTGATTTTATTTTTCCATTTCTCAAATGTTCCCAAGTACTTTTACTCTTTTTCCCAGATCATTGTAGGAGGCTTGTATAATCCCCCCAAACAATAAATAAAAAGGAAAATGTCAGATTAAATAAATTGCAAACATTATGTCTGCTTATTCTTGATAAAGTACGTTCATTCTCACGAATAATCTTTCGCGTATTATAATTGAAAGATGTCAGAAATGAACTGTAACTTTGACATATGTTATTATCATTCATTTATCAGTGTACCCAAGTACTTTCACTCTCTTTGTGAGATCCTTTTCAGGTGTGTGAGTTATGGTAATAAAAAATAACCGTAAAAGAGTGTTCCTAAATATTACTGTAAATTTTTTTCTGCTTCAGTTATAACGGTTGACAAATTGCTAGCCTTCATTAGAACGTGAATATTATCCAAAATAGAATTTTTTTATATGTTGTAATGTCATGGTCATGCACGTGTTAAAGCATATAAATATAAACACACACACACACACACACACACACACACACACACACACACATATATATATATATATATATATATATATATATTGATTGATTGATTGATTACTTAGTTTTGATCATAATAAAATTTGACTAGTACACAGTAAAGTAAACTGAACAGACGACGTGTTGAATTGATATTAGATTAAACAAAACGGAAAGGAGGTGGGAGGTAAAAGAGATAAAGGAAGGGAATGGGGAAAAAGAAGAAAAAGAAAGAATTTTTTTTTCTTATTACAGATATAGATACATTCAAATAAACCTAACTTCCTAAAAGCGTTGAAGTATTAGAAAAATGACCTTTTATTTAAAAAAGTATATTTAGGGAGAAAAAATTAATATTATTTTAAAAGGAATAAAAAGATATGAGATTTAAAATTTAAATTTTAAAATAGGTCATATAATTTAATCTAATTAAAGATACCGCTAGGTATAGATGAGCTAAAAAAAATTCCATACACAAATCACACACACACACACACACACACACACACACACACACACACACACACACACACATATATATACATGTATATACATGTATACATACACACACACATATATATATATATACATATATACATACGCACACATATACATATAAAAATATACATATATACATATATATGTACATGTATACATATCCACACAGACACATGTATATGTATGTATATATGTGTGTGTGTATGTATACATATATATGTGTGTGTATATATATATATATATATATACAGGTATGTGTGTATGTGTGTGTGCGTGTGGGTGTGTGTGTGTGGATATGTATACATGTACATATATATGTATATTTTTTATATGTATATGTGTGTGTATGTATACATGTGTATATATATATATATATATATATATATATTTGAGTGTGTGTGTGTGTGTAATTTGTATATGGAAATTTTTTAGCTCATATATACCTAGCGGTATCTTTAATTAGATTAAATTATATGACCTATTTTAAAATTTAAATTTTAAATCTCATATCTTTTTATTCCCTTTAAAATAATATTAATTTTTTCCCCCTAAATATACCTTTTAAAATAAAAGGTCCTTTTTCTAATACTTCAACGCTTTTAGGAAGTTAGGTTTATTTGAATGTATCGGGCGTCTGCAATAAGAAAAAAAAATCTTTCTTTCTCTTCTTTTTCCCCTTCCCTTCCTTTATCTCTTTTACCTCCCACCTCCTTTCCGTTTTGTTTAACCCAATATCAATTCAACACGCCGTCTGTTCAGTTTACTTTACTGTCCTCTTCCCCTTTTTGTGAACCCAGACGATACCGTTTTTCCTCTTTTTTTATTTTTTATTTTTTACAATTCTATCTATGAGTTGAAAAGAGAAAATAGACATAATTTACTATCAAATTATCTCCAGTTTCGGGATAGCATTTGTTGCTGAGGTGATGTGTTATCCTCTTCGGGGATTTCATGTCGAAATGTGCATTCAACATCTTTGAAAAAATTTAATTTAATTTATATTTGCTCTGTAATTTTTATTACATGGAGCTCTCCTCCTGTATCATTTTCTAATATTAAAATTTAATATTTAATATTAATTAGGATCGGGTTTTGGAATTTACCTTCCTGCTTTTTCCGCTTTTATTAAAGTATTTAAATAAAATATATACATATATATATATATATATATATATATATATATATATATATATTGTGTGTATTTTGGCAGCATTTTTTCATTAATACAGGTTTCATTGAATAATATAGACAAGTTCTGTCTATTTATTTTGTGTAAGATCCTTTCGTATGATCTGATTAGCTTGATAGTGTTGTCATGGAAAGACGACAAGAAATCGTAATAATTGTTGATTTTTTTCATCAGGTCTGAGCTTTCGACTTACATAAGCCATTATCAAAGGATGAACATTTAATATTCGGTGAACATAGAACATTTAAATTATTAACAGAGTGGAGTTATACAGAGAAAATTTAACAGGTCCATTCTTTTGTCTCGCACGTGGCTGCAGGCCGAGAAGGAATGGTGGTAGTGGGTTTTTGGTCAAATGAGAGTATAGTGGCATGAGGGGATTGGTCTGGGAACTGCTACTACTATGATGTAGGGGATAAGTATAATAACAATGGCCTTTCCCGTCGATTATAGGCATTGAAGTATGTTAGTGGAGGTGTCGAAATTTATTTTAATTAGGCTAGGTTTAAACTGTTTGATGTAGATAGCTTCTAGAATTTTAAGTTTTCCTTTATTATTTTCTTGTCTAAGTATATATGTATTTTCAACAAGTGTTTTCCTAAGAAGTGTGTGTTGATAGCCGTGGTGTTTTAATTGTTGGAATATGTTAGAATTTTCATTTAATTGCAATGTAAGCCTCCGCGAAAGCGAGTTAGTAGTATGTCCAATGTAGGTATTATTGAGTTTGCTAGAGATACATTCTCGAAAGGGGCATTTGAATTTATACACTACATTGTTTTTTTGCAAATTGCTAACGGTGGGGGAGGAATCGTTGTGGACAATTTAGTTGGATATTGTGGATTTAGCGTAATATATGATAAATTTAATTCTTTTGTTGGGGTCTGTCGGAGAGATATTAATGTTTATGACGTGAGCGTTCTCTATAAAAAATGGTAAAAAAAGTCATTGCAAATCACCCAAAGACACCACATGGTAGAAACCTAGGTCGCGTAATAACTAGCTTACAAATAAAGACTATATATATATATATATATATATATATATATATATATATATATATATATATATATTAATACAGGTTTCATTGAATAATATAGACAAGTTCCTCCCCCACCGTTAGCGATTTGCATATATATATATATATATATATATATATATATATATATATATATTCTTTATATGTAAACTAGTTATTACGCGACCTAGGTTTCTACCATTTGGTGCCTTTGAGGTTATTTGCAATGACTTTTTTACCGTTTTTTATAGAGAACGCTCACGTAAGGTTGATTTTTTTTAACACTCACGTGACGCGGAGTTTTGAACGTGCAATTTTTAAAACTGCAAGAAATTATAACGTTTTTATCCATGGTTGTATGAACCTAATTGCGCGTTCAAAAATTCTCTTCACGTGAGGTTTAAAAAAATCAGCGTTCCGTGAGCATTCTTAAAAATACGGTAAACGGTAAAACCAGTTATTGCAAATCGCCTGGAGACACCACATAATAGAAACCTAGGTTGCGTATTAACTCGTTTACAAATGAAGAATATTCAAAAGATCTACAATATAATCGTATTGAACGCTTTTTAATACAACTGTGTACTGATCTAATTTTATAATGACGAAAAACTAAGTAATTTAATCAATCAATCAATCAATCAATCAATCAATTAATATATATATATATATATGTGTGTGTGTGTGTGTGTGTGCGTGTGTGTGTGTGTGTGTGTGTGTGTGTGTGTGCATAGGAACAAGGACTTGACAAAAACAGAATTTCAGTTGTTCTTTACTTCTGTTCGGAAGACAATGGGTCTCATTCTTTCCTTTTTAGACTTTGTTGGTGCCTTTAGAATTTTTTTTAATTTTAATATCTCTTTGCTGATAAATTGATTTTAATCGTTAAAGTTTTGTTTAAAAATTCTGAAATCATATTCCTAATAATAATAAAATGTTGTCATTACTTAGAAGTACTAAATCCAAAATATTATCAAATTTGATGGACATTTTGAGCTATCGAAATTAGTTTGAAAACTGACATTTTAAATATGCAATTTTCAAAATGTTCTATTTTTAAAAATGTGCTAGTGTTTGTGATCTAATAGTCGTTTATTATAGTACCTAATAGTAATTTATCAATATGAAGGCGGTCAGCGCCCCGGACAATCACCTTTGAAAATTAATTTCTATCACTCATCATTTGCTTTAAAAGATTCATTTCTTCCACTGAACTTTTTAAAATTCTACTTAAAATATACGTCCTTAAATAATATTTGCAAACTGTGTGAACTGAAATTTATCACAAAGCGAAAACAAAGAGACTTGACTCTGCTGCTGCTACTGATATTGTTAGATCAAAAGAGTACTTTGGAAGCGTAGCCAATATGAGGCCAAAGTCAACCCAACCCAATTTCCTGATTCATCACTTTTAGAACACTCACTCACTTAAGTGCCAAACGTGATACACGCTTGGGCGATCATGTCTCGAAAGAGACATGACTGACGGGGCAGAAGATTATCCCACAGTAGGTTGCCATTGCTTTCTGCGGTAGACTGGTTGCCGACCAATGCTATAGAACCCAATCTGTTCTATTATTTGACTCGTAGCTAGAGTGGGAAGATATGTATTATATTATTACGTAGTAATTAGTGAGGGATCAGTTTATCACTTCACGATAATAGAAAACCGATCCCCCACTTTATGACCAGTACAAGCCTTAATCATGTTTCTAACTATTATATTCAGTCAGTCAGTTGAGTGTCATACGTGATACACGCTTGGCCGATAATGTCTCGAAAGAGACATGATCGCCTGGGCAGAAGATTATACCGCAGTAGGTTGCCATTACTTTCTGCGGTAGACTGGTTGCCGACCAAGGCTATAGAATCCAATTTGTTCTGTTATTTAACCCATAACTGGAAGGAAGAAACGGATTAATACCTTTCCCAAGGGTATTTGCGCGTAAGTGAATGCAATGAATTTGGCATTGCAAAAAGATTCAATCTACCATTTCACTTAAAGTATATTTTTTTATCAAGACAGAGCATCCATCTTCAGTATCAAATGGGCGGGGTCTTGAAGGCGGTTCCTGAGAACAATATAAATATTAAATAAAACATTTTGAAGAGCAGTTCACTTTGAAGACCAGCAAAAAATCATATCAGAAACTTAAGAATACTGTAACATAAATGAAAAATTAAGACGATTTCAAGACGATTCCTCTCGATTGTTTGACATATGCCCCTGCCAATGTGTGTCTTGTATGTTATGTTGGACCAAACATTTGCTCAAAAAGCAATAATAGAAACCAAAATAATACGAAAACGTGAAGCCCAAAAAGCCAAAATGGCAAAGAACTCAATTACTATTTTTGCAATTAAATCTTCTGATATTTCAACAGATGATTCAGAATCAGGAGACAAGGAGTAAGAGCAACCAAAACATGTGGCAGGAACGTCAAGCAGCTTGAAACCAAAGTATTTGAGGAAATAATTACCAAACTTTGCTCTGACTTGCGACAGATTTAATGCGTCAGATAGAGTTGCAGCAGCATCATCATCGTCCATTTTGCAAGACATAAGAATAGTTTCTACTGAAGAAACCGGAAGTGTAAATGACAGAATTAAACTAAGAAGAGATGATTCTAAATCGAGGAGCATATTGAAGAACAATGAATCACACCAACTCAAAGGATGAAAGACCATATATTTTGATGGAAGAAAGGATAAGACAATTGTGATGAAAAAAAAAAAAAACAAAAAACGGAAAGTTGTCCCAGAGGAAAATATTTCTTTAATACAAGAGCCACAATCCAAATATATGGAACGTGTTGTACGAAAATGTGAGACAGAAGAAGATACCGCTAAATCAATACTATACTTCAGCTATAAGGAAACTATTGAAAATCTTGTTTACCTTGAATATGATGGAACTCCTGTAAATGTTGGTTAGTCTGGAGGAACAATTGTTGTATTTGGGCAAAAATCTCTCTTTTATATAGGTTTCCTTAAAAAAATGACACTGTAGGTATTATCATTAGGTTTTTTTATGTAATTTTTCATGTGTTCGGATAATTTTTTCTTTTCAGAACCCAAATTATATAAGAATTGTCCAAAGGCTTGTTAATTTCAAGCGCTTTCGGCTATACTTTTAGCTATTATCAAGAAATAATTTTGTTTTACTTGTAAATAACATCTATAAGTTTATGCACATAGAGTCTGGTGTATCTTAATTCTTATATAATTTGAGTTCTGAAAAGAAAAAAAATTATACGAACACATCAAACATTATAAAAAACAAAGATATCTTGTTTGTCATTTTAATGAAATTGCTGTATATATATATATATATATATATATATATATATATAAATTTATATATATATACATGCATATATATATATATATATATATATATATATATGTGTGTGTGTGTGTGTGTGTGTTCGAATATGAAACAATGAGCAACTAAATATGGTTTGGAATCAAAGAATGATACGAAAAATATAAAATTTATCAATATAAAATGTTTAATTTTTATGAAAGTTTCATCGTAGTATGAGCTATGGAGAAAAAATATAAATAAATTCTGGTATTTTGACTTTTGTGGAGTTTGTTGAATGATGCAAAATATGATTAACTAATGAAAATCACACAAAACAAAAATATAAATTAACGGAATTTCTTTTTTTCTCCTTTTTCTATTCTATGGTTAATTTTTAATAAAAGTCAAACACGTAAGATTGATAAACATTTCTTATTGTTCGTTATCATATTCATATATTCATATATATATATATATATATATATATATATATATGAAAGTGAATGTTCGCTTGACGACTATGGCTTTGAATCATAACATACATAATTTGGCAGGGATGAGACTTGTTCATTTTATTGATCTGTTTAGACGACTCAAGCGAGTGAAACTTTGAAAAGTGAGTGAAAGCACCTTGTTTGAGCCTTACGAGTGAATTTGTATTGACGGAACTGTTCGGAAGCCGTTGATAAATGTGCTGATACGAAGTCAGAAGACATTGTGACCGAGAGTTTGAACGTACTGGCGTTGTTAAAACTACTAATCATGATGATGTGGTCTACTTAACTTAATTGCAACTCAAACTACAATTTGATTCTGTGGTCACTGAATTAGCACAAATTTGTGGGTGCAGGTGTATTGGCTAGCATCCCATAACAAACAAAGTAATGTGTGTGCTCGTTAAACCAAGAGTAGCCGGCCATTATTTACGAAATTTGAAAACACACACACACACACACACACACACACACACACACACACATATATATATATATATATATATATATATATATACATATTGCTCAGTTGTGATACAATTTAACGCCAAGGTTTTTGTTTTGTCCGTGGTTTTACTGATAAAATGTATTTTTGCCAGCAAGTTTTTTTTAATGTAAAATTGCTCGATATCGGAGTATAAATAAAGCATTGATAAGCAAAAAGAGTCTTCAAAACAGCACTGACGAGTGAGAATTTCATAGCAGTGTCCTCAGGAATCTTTGAATTTGTCATGGACCTGCTCAGTAAAAGTGACAAATTCTTTGTACGAGCCAGTATATATATATATATATATATATATATATATATATATATTAGCACAAGCAAATACATGTGGTCAGAGAACCAGAGAAAAAGTCTCGTCAGAGCAGTTGTCATGAAAATACTTGGAGAAAAACAGTTGGGACGCCACATCACTTCGGGGAGAATGTTCCTGAAGGCGAGATGGTAAGTCAGGATAAATTATATTGCAAATTGAATTTTTTATTTAATTTTTTTATACGGTGAATATATATATATATATATATATATATATATATATATATATATATATATATATATAGATATTCACCGTATCCAAGACCCAAATATTAATTCATATGAATATTATTATGAAATATGATAACCAAATTATATCATATTTTTAAAATTATTTTCGTGATGTTGAAATTTTGTGTCTTTATAATAATGAAGTCAGTTGAAAGCTTGGAATTTTAACACGACCTAACACAAATTTTGAACAGTCTCTGTCCACCATTATAAACACGATACAAAGGTTAATATGTCAAAAAGAAAAAGAAATCTCATTAAATATATAATACAAATATCTTACCTCTCATGATTTTGAGAAAAATTGACTGAATATATAATTTTTGTTCATTCACATAGGTAGATATGCAAAGAGTGCATACAGTTGGTAGATAGATGCTCTCACTTTGAAAAATATATTCCTAATCGAACCTCTCTATCTCCCATTGTCTTTTTCCAGGTTTATCTCAGCTTTTCGAATATATATTAACTCAGAGGTACGAATATAAATATACATTAATACTCCGTGGTTTGTTTTTAATTCACTTTCAGCCACTATAGAGTTGGTTTTGATGTATGGTGCCCCTGCTGGGACATTACCTTAAACCCTAGAGTCTAAGATTGATGAAATCTACAATCGAATGCTGAAAGCTATACTTGAAATCTCTTGGAGACAACCTCCAACTAAATCACAGGATCCATCCTTGATATTTCTAAAAAATTTCTCGAGCACAGAATCTCCTTTGCAGGACACTACTGGCAAGCGAAGCAAGAGCTTAACTACTCTGGACTTCTAGCAATGACAAAAGACGGGTTGATCACCCAGGTATGTTATCATACAAAATTTTACACCAATGACCTTCCGACCTAGGTTGCGATATTTGCATGATAGCTTGATGGATATCAGATCTAGCTCGACCGAATATTAACTGGATGCGAATATAACCAATTTCAAATAGTGGGCTCAGTAAATGTAAAATGGGTCACCAAGTTGTTGCCGTTGTTTTTTCTTTTATACAGGCTTCCTACTGGCTGTATTCTTTTATATCTAAACTTATTTATAAATGGAACTTTGTCTGTGTGTGTGTGTGTATGTGTGTATGTGTCTGTGTGTGTGTCCGTTACCTATAGACTCCGAGACGCCTGAATCGATTTTCTTGAAAACTTGCACAATTGTACTATAAGCGTCTGCGAGTGTTTTTAGCTAGGTTTTGTGTAGAGGTACTCCTGATAAATATCGAAAATCGATAATCAAAAAATCGAGTTATAGAAGGAGTGGTCCGATTTTAATCAAATTTGATACACACATAGACAAAGGCATAAGAAACAATATTCAGAAGTTTCAATGTTGTCGTTTTTACAATAGTGCAGAAAATCGATAATATATATATATATATATATATATATATAAAATGAAAGATGTTTGTGTGTGTGTCTGTTTATCTGCCTGTATGTATGTATTTTTTTCAGCCCTTTTATTTTAGTTTTTGCTTCGGGTTTGGCTCTAAGTAAGTATAATTGTAGTTCTTAGTCTCAGCTATGATACCATTATCTCAGAGGACTTATTTAGCCTTTAAAATTCAGTTTACAACGAAAAAGACTTATTTGATATCGATACCAGGAAATCAAAATTTGACTTACATCCATTCATTTTTCTTTCAGTCTACGGTTTTGCTTTAACTGGAAACAACTATTGCTTTGTAGTCTTTCGTGCCAACATCCAAAGAATCTGAGCTCCAGAACCAAGGATTAGTTTTAAAACTTTCATTACAACCGAACCACACCGAGCTATACTGCTAGTCAGATATATATGCCTAGCAGAATCAGATCAGTGGAGATAGACCTTTTCGGATAGATTCTTTTATTTTCAAAATAAAAACAGAAGAAATTGAATTCCTTGAGAAATAATAACTACTGCGTGGCTGATAAAATAATTATCATTAATTTTTTTAATCATTAAATCCCAAGCAAGGCAGAGCCGCTAGAGTTACAGTGAGAGAATAAATGTATAGATGATGTCAAAGAAGAAATGAGAGATGGATTGGAATCTAGTAAATAAAAAATGGCAATAACGTTGCGTTTAAACTCTTGGAGATTGTAGCTATCGGGAAAGCAAGCAACCGGTAGGGAGTTCTATAAACGGGAAGTGCGAGAAAAGCAAATATTAGACGAGTAGAAGACGTAATTACATTGAACGGGTGACGGGTAGGACCTTGATGCCACTCTAATTGCACGATGAAACACATGTGGTCGGGAAAACAGGGAAAAAGACTCGTCATAGCAGATGTCATGAAACTACTTGTAGAAAAGACAAAAGGAATCGAGATCACTTCGGGGAAAAAGCGACTGAAGACGAGGTGCTAAGTCAGGATCGGTTATTTTATCGGTTATGGCCCCCAAGCAAGGCATTTTACTGCTACTGTTGTGCAGGGGGTTACATAGGAGGAATGTTATGAGAAAAGTGTGACAGGTTACAGAGGGTCTCAGGAAGAGTATGTCTCTGGCCTTCGGGCTGAGGTCACCAAATTAAGACCGAATAAGACCAGTTTAAGACCAGTTTAGACCCGTTTTGAACCTATCCACCGCGGTGTATCGGTAATGTTTTGACCAGTACCTGGGTGTATGCGCTCAGATTCCCGACGTTATAAAAGACCTTGTGTCACATCTCTCTCAAGTGGGGGAGAAGGGTAAATATTGGAAGAGAGTATGAGAAGGAAGAGAATACTGACGAGTGGGGTGGAAGGAGAAAAAAGCATGAGAGAGAGGATGTAAGTTAGTAAGACAGGAGGTGACTATTGACTTTATATTTGAATTCTTGAAGATTGTAGCTGTCGGGAAAGCAAGTATGCGGAAGGGAATTCCACAGGTGGAAAGTGCGAGAAAAGAAGCTGCTGGGGTAGAATTTGTGGTTACAATTTATCGGTTTCACAGTAAAAGGATGGGACTTAGTTGCTAATCTTGTGGCTCGAGGAAATTCATACATAGGGGGTGTCAGTGAGCTAAGTTCATCGGAGCAGAAGCCTTGAAAGTATTTGTAGAAAAGACACAGGGAAGCCACATTGCGTCGGTGAGAAAGCGACTGTATCTTATCTGCCAAGTCGATTGTAGATTTGCATTTTTTATTAATAAATAGAATGAGAGGGGTAGAATATGTAATTTAGTCTTTCCGCCACTTATACACAGTCATGGCTCTCCACGATACGTTTCTTTCTATTGCCTATGAATTGTCACGACTAGTTGCTAAAGAGTATTGTTTTTTTGTTGACTTCGCGATTGTTTTGAATACTTCTACATGTATATTACTCTTTAATCCCTAGTTTGGGATATAGACTATTTTCTTTTCAAAAAGAGTTTAGTCCGAATATGAACGCGATACACAAGAACGGAATTTGAACTCGTCTCGTTAATTCTAATTTCAGTGCCATAACCGTTGCGCTATCTGTATTACATCCCAACTACAAAAAATAGGTAATATTGGTAAAATATTGTCTTGTTCATTGTCAACCGATACATTTTCGATAGACGTGCATTGAAACATTTCTATAATGCAACTGTGCAGTACTCTCTTTGCAGGTTTGAAGACATACGATTCATACACTCTATAGACGGCAGTAATGTTGTCTGGATTATCTCTCGTAATCTAAGCTGGTACATTCGTCTTTGAAGTCATCTTATTACTTGAGGGTGATTTCATGTCTGGATTAGGCTCGGACCGAACTGAAATAGTTGTAAGTTCTACATGCAGTGCCGACCAGGATACATACGATAACCGAAGTTAAGCTAAGTTGAGCCTGGTCAGTAATTAGATAGGTGACTGCTTGTGAATACCAGGTGGTGTAAGCATGGATGAGCGGATGGTGTAATAGTATTTCGGAATTATTAATCGTAGAGCGGAGTTCCAATTCAAGTTTGGTTCGTTGTATTAATTTACAGGAAATATATGAATCCACATATTCCTCCGGTTTATTTTTTTTTTTTTAATCATTTCACCCCAAGCAAAGCGGAAACGCCACTGATGTGCAGGGGGTTACATAAATGTATAAAGATTAATTAGAAAAGAGCGAGGAGTACAAGCTAGTCAGAAAGGAACAATAGAAAGCTGAGAAAGCAGGTGCGATGGCAGATACATAGGTGGAGAGAAAGGGAAGGTTATACAGAGGAGGGGAGAGAGCTAGAGGCCAGTGGTTAGTAGATGAGTATTAACTTTGCATTTAAATTTCTGGAGGTTGTAGCCGTCAGGAAAGCAAGAATACGGGAGTGAGTTCCACAGGCGGGAAGTGCGAGAGAGGAAGCTGCAGGAGTAGACTTGTCGTCTGCATTTGGCTAACCTGACTGTGAATGGGTGAGACCCATGGATAAATTAGTAAGAGATGTATCACTAAATCATTATAATAAAAAATTAATGGATTTAAAGAATCTTCAAATGGTTGATAAATCGTAAAAAACAGATCAATAAATCGGTGCAACCGATAAGGATAGACTTCTTTCAATTTGCTTGACTAAGCCAAGATACGACGTTTTGCTCATGATTGTCATTGTAGATTTCTTTGTAGTGTATGGAACAACCAAGTAAATTAATCAAGTATAGTTTATACTAGCAATTATTCTGGTTCAATATTAGTTTATATCACTTGATATTGAGTCATTTTAGGTTGTCGGCATAACCCTGTTCAATTTCCTTTTGTACATTATCCTATTATAATTGTGATTATTCCTACCTTCGTTAGTTAGCACGGCCATTACTTCTTTGTCAATACCTCACAAATAAAGGTCTGTTCAGCGTTTTGATCTCGTAGAAAGAGAGGGAATATATAACTTACCTTCAGTGTGAAAATGAAATAAGAAAGAATCAAGGTCAAAATTTAGAGTGAAGAAAAAGATTCAGATTAAGCCAATAAGAACAGATACTACACTTGATCTCAGCCAAAAGCAAATCGATAAATTAGTAAAACCGATCAGGATACAGTCCTCCCAATTTGCTTGACTAAGCCAAGATACGAGGTTTTGCTCATATTGCAAGTTCGGTAATTCTCGCCTACTCGACTGGCTTTATCGGTTAAAGAAAATAATTTGCTTAATTTTATCTTTTTTTCCTAAAACGGATATTTTATTATCGGGCATAGGATTTTAAATTGGATTCCATACGTTTTGAGCCATCGTTTGAGCTGAAAACTGAAACCTGAAACGAGATCCTGTAAAACCGTCATTTGTAAATGAAAAGATAGATATTTTTCAGCGCGCCACATCACCACCGAAGGTGACACATAGTCGAAGTTTAGAGAGGGTTTACCGGCAATCTTCTTTGTCTTTTCAGAACGTAGGCGATCATGAACTTCCACGTCTCTATATCCCTGGTGGCTTTTAGCACACTTTCTTCTGTTACACAACGCAACCCATGTTCTGTCTTCCACCTGTTCAGGCCCTTTAAATATGTTATCCGCTGCTTTCCTCTGTCTCTTTTTCTCTCCATCTTGCCTGTTAGTATCAGGTTCTTCAAGCCCTTCTTCCTCATTGCATGTCTCTGGAACTTTAGCTATCTTTTCCTGGTGTTAAGTGTATTAATTTCCTTTTCGTTTCCATTCTTTCAAAAACCTTTCATTACTCACATGATCGATCTATGATATCCGTCGGAAATATTAAAATAATAATTTTATTTGCACACCTGACCAGTTGTGTGTCTTGGGCAAAGTAGACTCTGCAGAACCAACTTATCTCCAAGTTAAACCAAAGCAGGTGTCTTCTAACTTGGACGCTCGCTTTAACCACGGACACATGACCGTTGATTCCAACGGTTGAATCCTCGGCCTAGTCTAAATAGACCTCTGCCTAGAAATGCCATGTCGGCACATCAGTGACTGTAAACATAGAACACTGTAGTCCATTATGATAGAAAGCCGTTGATCGTACAACTCAGTAAATATGCTTTTTAACGTGTTTTATTTGTTAATCATACTGGGTTTCAAGCCGATCTCATCACCAGAAAAAACACTTACAAGGAACATGTTTATTCGCAGACGACCTGATTGTAGCGGCCTAACTACTTTTTGTTTGTTTGTTGGGTAATTAGAGCTTCTCAATTTTACATATGTACAAATAAGTGAACAAACAAGACACAAGACAGAGATAAATAAATTTTAATTATAACAACAACAGTGAATTATAGAAAAGGGGTAAAAATAAGTTATCTCCCTTTTACTGCAGATATATGTTTAAACAATAAAATATTTTTTTAATTGTAAATGGCCCAAAGCCAATGTTCAAAAGTTTATATGTAGACAAATAATTTGATACAGTTCAAAGTGTGAGTTGGAAATCAGTTTGTATGTTCAAATAATTGAAACAGTTCAAAGTGTGAGTTGGAAATCAGTTTGCATGTTCAAATAATTTGATACAGTTCAAAGTTATGAGTTTGAAGATAATCTGCAAGCAAAGTGTGTGTGAATAAAAAATGTCAAAAATACTTGCGGTTTAGCTGAGAAGTTGAAACAATAATAAATTATTATACCAGGAGAAAATGTTGAAAGCAAAAAGCTGGTATTGCAAAGTTATGAATATTTAACTTAACTTCTCAGTCAGGTTAATGAAACCGGCTTATTTTCTTTTAAAAGAGTAGGCGAAAACAAGTATTACCTTAAAAGAAAAGTGAGCTCGAAATAATAGGTCTTGTGTCTTCAAAGGAAACTTTCCAACTGCTGCTTGAAGAGCGGGAAGATTCCAGCTTTTTCGAAAGAGAGGCAAAATGCTGCTGCTGATTCAGAACAAACCAATGAAAAGTTTGGTTACAAAAAGAAGATGGTTTGATTTATTTTACAATTTTCCTTCTCGAACTTTCTATAAAATATTGGTGATACGAGGGTATCGTAGAGAGCTCGACATGATCATGCAGAAGATCATATTAGGTTACATGGTACCAGAAGAATTGTTTAAATGTCCTGACATAAATTAAAATAATATTAACTGATTATTGTTAGCTGAAAAAGAATATCTTAATGAAGTGTTTCGAAATTATTTTTAAACGAATTGGCTCACACTCTATAACTCAAAGGCAAGTCGAAAATATTACCAGAAAGTTATTTTCTAATCATTATTGTTAAATTTTGCAAATAAGTGTAAATTTATATAAATAAAGTAAAAATGGCCGCCAGTTTCATAATAAAGAAACTGCTATCTAGCGTCGGTACTGCAACAGAGCTAACTCTACTAAAGCAAAAGTTGCAGATATTAATAACGAAAAAGAAAAAATATTGATGGTATTGTAGCATAAGACTAGAAAAATGAATATTCCAGTGTTACATGTTTTATTTCATTGATAATAGAAGAGATAAAGAAAAAAAGAATCATTCGTATAGGTGTGATGAAAAAATCTGACAGGAAGCCAAAGATGCATGAGAATAGAGGGATATGTCAGAAACGACACAGAATATTAAGACATCGGAAAATATTGTCAGAAACGTTTTTATTCTGTTATAAGGCAAACAATGCTGAACCTCTTTGTGCGAGAGATTTTTAGCAACTGCGCTGTGGTTTTATCGACGAATGCTAAGAACACAACAGACAAAACATGTCACCAACAGTAAAATAGCAACAAAAATATACTTATTGATACCTTCATTATTTCACTCTAGGTAAGCCGCCATGAGACTGTTCAAAGAAGACTGTTCATACTGTTGGTCGAAAAATGTCACCAAAAACAGATACGATTCCATCATCACTGCGATACTGATTCACAACCAAGTGAATTATTCATGTTCGAAAACAGTTGCTTACCATATCAGGAGGGTGATCAACCAGTTCAAAGCCACATTCACACACAGAAGACACAGAAAACAAGAAGTTGTGTGATGGAGCATTGTTTCGATGAAATATGTTTTCTTTCGTAAATTTTCCTGTTCTGTTATTCTTGACAATCTTTTGTAACTGCCTGATAGCGTAGCCATTTTGAAAATAGTCAAAAAACACAGTGACTTTTGCATCCCAAAAAACAGATGCCATCACCATCCCTGTAGATGAAACGACACTGGCCTACTTTGAAGCAGGTAAGTAGGAGAGCTTTCCCTACGTGGTTTATCTCTTTGTCTCTTATTTAACCTAATGAACCCAGCACTCATCCTGGGTTTAGAAACGTTCAAAATAATCAGCTGGAGCTGCCTCAAACAATGACAGATTGTCCCGTTATGTGATCAGCGAGTTACCATTTTCTCAGGTTTCAGAAGAATCACGTAGCAGAAACCTTCGTTATGCCAAGTTCTCTGGCAGAATATTCTCAACTCTCTCACGGAATATGTTAATAGCATTGCCTATTTGACTTATCGTCGATCACCTGTCATCCACCATCATGTGGTAAAGACGATTAGTGTTTGTCTTGGTGGTGACAGTTGCAGGACTGTTCGGTCATCTTTAAGACTTGTAGGGGTCTCGGCTATCTTAATCAAATTGGCCCTGTATCAAACACAACTGAAGTTTCGATAATTTAAAATACCAGAATGTTGAATGAATGGATAGAAGAATAAAAGTGTTTTGTTTGTAAAATAAGTGGAATTTTATTTTTAGAACTGAATAACAAATTTGTAAAATAGAAGAAGAAAGTGTTCAAAGAGAAAATGTATGGAGTTAATTGTTCTACAGAAATTCAGATCTCATAGTTGATTGTAGCAGAATGTGTACATGTAAAAAGATTGAAAAGGTTACTAATAAAGTCTGTGTGGTTTCTTTTTCCTTTTTATGGTCGGCGAAAAAGTGAAAATAAAAGTCAAGCAATAAAGGAGATTGTACTTATCGAAGTTAGTTGATATATTTGTTGTTTTCTTTGACGGTGTGTGGGTGATAAGAATGAAAAGAAAATTGGAGGGAGAAAGAATGAATGTATGTCGCCAAGGCATGACCGGGTCGGCTTCTTGAAATTTTTATCCTTACATTGCGGCGAAGTCCGTCAGATTACCGCTCCCATCTTGGACTGATTTGACTAGTCAAGAAAGGTGGTTAAGTAGTGAATTTTGGTTCAGAAGACGGAAAGTGCGACACAGAGATCCGAAGGCGAATTGGCAAGCATTCCAGAAGTTAAGGTATTAAGAACAGGAGAATTTCGATAGAAAAAAGAAAGAGAGTACTGGATTGCTACGTGCTGTCCGTTCTTCAATATGGCAGTGAATGCTGGTCAATACCATCAAAGATGAAGGAAAAACTTGAAGCAACTGAAATGTGCTTTTACAGAAGGATGCTGCGAATATCATAGATCGAGCATGTGAGCAATTATGAGGTCTTAGAAATGATGGAAAAAAAGGAAATTAATACTGAGCATCAGAAAGAGACAGCTGGAGTACCTGGGACATGCAATGAAGAAGGAGGGCTTGGAGAACCTGATACTAACAGGCCAGATAGAGGGAAAAAGAGACGGAGGAAAGCAGCGAATAACATATTTGAAGGACATAATCAGGTGGATGACGGAACGAGGGTTGCATGGTGTAACAGGAGAAGGCGTGCTCAAAACCACCATGGATAGGGAAACGTGGAAAGCCATGATCGCTTATGTCCTGAAGGGACAGGACACATAGAAGAATAAGTTAGATAGAAACCGCATACCCATTTTCTTACGTGTTAAGAAAATTTGACTAGAGTCATAAATCAATTTGCTATTTTCTGTCCAATCAGAATCCAGAATCTTACTTTTCACACTGACTGAAATTTGCCTTGGTCTGGGTTTTTCCTCAATGTTCTCAGTCGTTTTGATCTGATTTTTCGCGTGTGCAATCTTACTTTTTCGTTTGAGTTAATTGTTGGATGATATAGGATTTATATCCTATAGACTATGTCATCCCCTCCTAAATGCAGCTAACGACATTTGCACTCTTGATAATGCTGGAGAGATATCATTTATTGTTGCAACCATGTCACATAAATATTTTGGAGCCTTAAAATATTTTTCTTCAGGTACTTGATAACATCACGATACCAAATGTTGACCATAGTCAAAAGAAATCGGTACTAGTTATTTTGAAGTTTTCTTTGACCAGTCAAAGAAAGGAACAATTGTTGGAAAGAAACAATGCAGTTATTAATACGATGAGTTGAAATTATGGAATTCACAATTTTATAGGCTTCATATTACATTTTTAGCCCACTCTTGTAGTAGAACAAATTGCATTACTTTTAGAAAGAAATCTTATTTTTGCGGCGCATAGAGAAAAAAGAAGGTTAAGAGAATATAATCTCCACAGGTCGACGCGTCGTCCTGCGGCCTTCGCCGAGATAGAACTCACTACACCCCTCCAGTATTCTCTGTGCATTTGGAACCCTGGCGCAGTCTATAACGAAATTCATAATCTTGTCAAATAGCTGAATAATTGACGTTTCGCCAGGGCTACCAAGGGAGTTTTTATTGTGTCACCAACACTGGATGATTCGCCTCCAGGACCCATCCCGTTATTTAACCCATCCATAGAGGTAAGTGACGGATTAATACCTTTCCCAAGGGTACCAGTGTTTAAGTGAATACAGAGTACTCAACTGGAATGGAATTCGAACTCGGCTCACCGATTTCTCTTTCCAAGCCGACATCCACTGCACCACAATGCACATCCGTCAGTGAACGCTTACAGCGACTAGACTTCCCTAAGCGGTCACCCATCTAAGTACTGACCAGGCTCACGTTGCTTAACTTCGGTGATCGGACGAGAACCGGTGTATTCAACGCGATATGCCGTAATCCCCACAGGACATAGAGAAAGCAAGATAATTACTGAGAAAATAACATGTAACCTGCAAAACGGATATTGGTGAATGAAAGCGACAAAAAACAAAGATGGCGGGTAAAGTATAAAAAATTACTTAGAGAAAAGACACCGTAGGAAGTAGTGGGGTCCATGATCGCTTATGTTATGAAATGATTTAATACACAAAGTAAAAGTAGAAGACTACAGGAGGCTATATGCTAACATTTTTAAACTGTTCACATTCTGAAATGTGTTTCACCTGGTACTGATTGCACCAAATAAATATAACAGTAAAACTGCGAAGACGAGACATGAATAAAATCAATTGAATCGAATATGTAAAAATGATAAACTAATAAAAAAATATAGATACTTTCGATTGGCATTCTCAACGCAGTTAATTTGTTCTTGAAAATTTGCCATTACAAAACCTCCAAGCGTAAAAGACGCACAAGTTAACCCATTATTGTCCGCCGTAAAATACAGTGTAAATTAAAAGTATTTAGATAAATGAATAAAAACCAATGGCAACCTACTGCGGGATAATCTTCTGCTCAGTAAGTCATGTCTCTTTCGAGACATGATCGCCCAAGCGTGTATCACGTATGGCACTTTAACTGACTGAATAAAAACAGTATAAACGTGATTAGCGATTTAAAAAAATTCATGCTTAATTATAAGTTTATTAAAAGTATTTTTTTATCATTTCCCACCAAGTAGGGTGATAAAGCCACTAAAATGCAACGAGTTTACTGAGAGTGACAGAAGGATACATGTTAATTGCGTTCGTCTCATTTCTCTCTCTTGATATGGTTGTCTTGTCTCATCTTTTATATCGTTTGTAGGTCATTTGGGAATTCACTCCCGGATGTGATTCTGGCCTTTCTATTTTAATTTTAGATGTTTCTAATTTTTCTATTGGCCGAAAGAATTTCACATCGAGCTGTGAAATTTTACCAGTTTTGTGTGTGTTAAGCAAAGTTTGTAAATAGGAGAAAGTTCGTTTATTTCTAACAAAATCAATGAGTCATTGCTTAGCATTTGAATTTTTAAATCTAGAACTTGTTTTGTTCACTACAATCTTTTGTCTTTTATTGTTATCGCTCTTCAATCTTTTTTAAAAATTATTTTGATAGTCTTTCACACTCAGTAAACCCTTGTGTCTTAGTAGCTTTATTGCCTTGCTTGGGATGAAATTATTAAAAACAATAATTTCTATAACGATACAGCAGACATAAAACATAAGCGTTTGCACGTAACGTAGGTGTCGTATTCTCTGTATAAAGTAGATTTTCTCTCGTGAAATCATATTGTTTTTATTGGATCAATAAAAGTAGACATATTAAAAAGCAATTCATAACGAAAAAAGAGAGGTAACAAAAACATAAATTGCCCTGAATTGGTAATACCGAAATAACCCGATAAAAAATAGCTAAATCGCTTTATCGGTTCTCTCTCATTTGAGCAAAGATCGAGCAAAAAATAAGTACATAGTCTGATGTACAATATCCAATCCCAAACTAATGTTGCACGCAAATAAGCAAATATGACAATAAGGGTTAATTACTTTGAAGAACACCAACCACTCCTTCTGCTCATAGATAGACGCTTTATATGACTTAATGTACATTGATTCGGAAACATTCAGGTAATAATCAACATGAGTAATGGTATTTATTAAGAAAATGTCTAGCTATCGCTGAACATGATACATTAACACACCTAATAATTCATGATATTATAATATTCTCTATACATAATATCCTATATATTACGTAAATTTAATATTTTGATAATTAAATAATAATAATTAATGATCTTAATAATACATAAAAAATTATTAGTATAAGAAATTCACTGAAAGCCTCTAACCGCAAAATCTTATTACACTCAAATTATTATTTTTTTTCGATGACCGAAAATTAGGAACTTGACATCAGTATGGATTTTTTTTAATCGCATCACCCCAAGCAAAGCGGTAAGGCCACTGGTGTGCAGGGGGCTACGTAAGAGTGAATAGATTGGAAAAGAGAAAGCCGGAAACCACATCCTAAACAGGGAACAAGTGATGAGCCTCTACACCTGTTCAATAGGCGTGGATTGTATGCATTCTTCGCTACAATTTAAATGGGAACGTTAAATTTTATTACACGCACACACATACATTAACGTTACCGACCAACAAACACATATTCATACACTTTACCAACCAAGATTTCTCACACATATTTTAAAAATCGCGTATCATTTTAATAAATTGACACTCGTATTATAATGCACACATACTTATAAACAGACAAGCGTTTCTATACAGATATACACTTACCAAATATTTCCACATGCATACATTTAAAAATAATAGTCTATTCAACTACTTTACCAAACTATGGTCGTGACCCACTGATGGGTCGCAAGTGGAATTCTTGTGGATCGTAAAAGTTATACTAGAATTACGCATTAGCTTTCATTATACGTTATCTGTTGAGATAGTTATAGACTAGGGTTCGCTCCTAGGCATGACGGTAAACTGTATCCGGCAGTAAAGCCTCTGATTGGGAAGTTGTGAGAAGCATGGAACCACCTCTTAATTGCTGTTGTTCCAGGGTCAACCCTGACCCGGAGTGGTAGCACCTGTTACAGTCCCAACTAGGAGCAAATAGTTAACCTTCAAACTGGGGTTAAAACACTATAAAAGTATAAAAATACACTTTTATATAAATATGTACATAAAATTAGACTTTTATAGAAAATATACATTTTTAAAGAAAAAATATTACCAACAATACATTTTTGAAGGAAAAAATTATTAGCATAACAAATTTCTGAAGGAAAAAATATTCTCAGCATAACATCTTTGAATAAAAAACTAGAAGAGAATTTTAGTTCTCTAAAATAAAAAAATAAAAGCAAAAAAATTTCATTAAAATCTGACTCAGTCAACTTTATCACTATAACCGAACATTAATACACTAAAACTCCATCTTTTGGCAATTAAATAACCAACAGAGGATGATATGCCGTTAAACAAAACTCAAACTCAAAAACTCGGGCTCTTATTGTTTTATTAAACAGAATGTTGTTTTGACGTACTTAACAAATCGGAGTTTATCATGCCCTCAGTTTAATTATTAGTCATCGTAAAAAGGAAATCAATTTTCACCTATTCTGATGAATAATATTTCTTATATTCTTTCATATGTTTTTTGGCTAGTGAATTGGAGTGGGTCGCCATAAACTGTGGTCATGAATAGTGGGTTGCGATTCCAAAATGTTTTGAAACCCCTATTCTGTTTCCTTATTACACGTGAGACATAACTGACCAATGAAAATCAATCCCAAGCAACATTCCAGTTTACAGTCGCTATATAAAAATAAAATAATATCTCACCTTTACCGATCTCTGAAGAAGATTTAATAACAGAAAAGATTGAGACGCGTTCCCTACCTTGTTCTTTATCTATTCTATCATCTTGTCGGATTCCAATCCATATATTTAATTTACATATATGTAAATTGTCCACCTTTCTCTTGTGAATATTGGATGATACGTGTTGGTTGATTTGTACTTCAGCCTTCTTTTGCGTTTTCTGATAACGCCGAGGAAACATGACAAAGCAGAAAGATTCAAAATGTCTTAAATACTTGCTACATCACATACTAGATTTAATAACAGAAAAGATTGAGACGCGTTCCCTACCTTGTTCTTTATCTATTCTATCATCTTGTTGGATTCCAATCCATATATTTAATTTACATATATGTAAATTGTCCACCTTTCTCTTGTGAATATTGGATGATACGTGTTGGTTGATTTGTACTTCAGCCTTCTTTTGCGTTTTCTGATAACGCCGAGGAAACATGACAAAGCAGAAAGATTCAAAATGTCTTAAATACTTGCTACATCACATACTAGACGTTTAATTCAGAATCCATGAATTCTTTGAATATATCTTGGTGCATATTTTGTTAATAATTTTTTTAAATAAATATAACAGATGGTTGATTGATTCGTTTTCTCCGGCTTATCGAACTTTTGCAGGTTATTTAAAGCCAGAAAACATTTTAGATACTTAGAATTTCTTTTTGGAGGTAATAATAACTTATAGTCAGGAGTCTTACTAATTAATCCATAGCTGGGGAGATGTCAATAATAAATAACATTTTGTGAACAAAGATTGAAGAGAAACTTGCAGGTGAGGGTATCTTATATCAGATGAGATACAAGAAACGTTTCAAGCTTCTTCCCACTCTGGGACTAGTTCGATAGTAAATATCAGATAAGATTTATTTTTTTCAGTTTTCTCTTTTCATATTTTTGCTGCTGGGGAACGCTATGCTAGTACTTTGGAGTCAAATCACTCTAATCGACTCTGTATTTCAAATGTAATTTGAAAGTTTCAACCAGGCAGCCATTTTCGAAGAAAGGCTACATTGTAATCCTTTTGTTCATGTAACACTTCATTCATCATAACCATTTTAAAATTATTCCTATAACTCGAGATGCTCTCGATGCATTGTTTAGATAAAATTAAGTATATAAAAAGGTCCTTTCAGAAAATAAAAACGTGAAACGTTTTCAGAATATTTGTCTATGTGTTGTGGAGTAGTTTTCGCACTGAAGATTATAATCGTGCTATGTCGGTTGCTAATCGCGATAACGTACCCAAAATGTTACGAAATTCCACTGAAAGCTGACTCCTTAGTATTCGGCTAACTGCCGGCTAATATCAACTACCTAGTAGTTCTACTGAACTCCAATAGAAGTCTAAAGAACTCCTATGAACTTCTCAAGAACTTCCCCCGTTAACTTCCTTGTTAACTCTCATTAATATAAGAGGGAGAGTTCATTAACTGAGGAATAGGTGTGTTTCCCCATAACACTATATTTCTGAGATGAGGTAGAATTTACAGTATTTACATTATTCGGACTATGTCGCTGTGTAAAGAAATATAAAGAAGAAACAGGCCGCCCCCTTTAAGGTAAGTCAACAAGAACATCGCAAGGCTGTATCAAGAGGGGAGATAAAAAAATCAAGCGTAGCTGACCACATATGGAGGTAGAAAATGGATCAATGCCTCGTATGGGATGAAGTTGAAATAATAGATAGAGAACACCACTGGAAACTACGTAAACTTAAGGAATCAACACATATGCTCGGTTTCAAAAATCTTCTAAGCGATTAAGAAAATGTAGGAACCAGTCATATGGAGTACTAGAGAATATCATTAGTGTCAAAAATTGCAATATGAGATCTGGTAAAAAATAGTAGAGAAACCATTAACATTAAAGAATACGAGAGAAAACCATTGACAAAAAATTGCAATGTGAATTCTGGTAAAAAAAATTATAACTGGATATTAGTTTTATAAATCCCCCAAATCAGTTGTTCTTAAAGATACATGACTTACTGTGATTTGACCCAAAGATTTGTGAGTTCACTACCAGGCTACAGCAGTTTGAAAAATTAACTTACAGGGCTGGAGGGAGATAATTTATGACTTCCAAAAGAGACACTACTACACAAGGAATGGCGTTCATATGCCTCAGTGGTTGTAACAAAGGGTTCAGTTCGAAATTCCTAGTACCTGAAGATAGCCGGAGCGTACAACGGCCGAAACGTCGTACAAATACCAACAAAAATGAGAATGATAGTCCGAATAATGTAAATACAGTTTTAAGAATATATTTTCTTTGATATTAAATCAACACGGAAGCATTTCATCTAGATTCAATAAAACGTGCTGGGTATAAACTACATCCAGAAGCATGGCCTCTGATTGAAAGGTTTTGAAGATCATGGAACCACCTCTAAATTCCTGACATTCATAGGTTCACCCAAGCCGGAATGGTAGAGTTGGGTAAGCATTCACTTACGCACAAATACTCTTGGGAAAAGTATTAATCCGTCTCTTCAATCCAGTTATGTGCTAAATAATAGAAAGGATTTGGTTCTATAGCCTTGGTTGGCAACCAGTATACAGCAAAAAGCAATGGTAATCTACTGTGGGATAATCTTCTGCCCAGTCAGCCATGTCTTTTTCGAGACATGATCGTTTAAAGCGTGTATCACGTATAGCACTTAAATGACTGACCAACAATACATTTTTGACAAAAAATTACCACCCATACATATTTTAAAAAAATATATTAACAGCAATACATTTCACTCACGACAAAAAAAAACTCTTTACAAGTCATGTCTTTTTCGTGACATGATCGCTTAAAGCGTGTATCACGTATAGCACCTAACTGACTGACCAACAATACATTTTCGAAAAACAAATTTACCAGCCATACATATTTAAAATATATATATATATTAACAGTAATAAATTTCTCTCTCGACAAAAAACCCTCTTTACGAAAACAGATAAACGAAACCTGATCTACAAACTGATTTTTTACAAAAAATATATATTGTATTCTTAGGAAACTACCTTAGAATCTTGTCAGCATTAACTAAACCCATTGTGATTGATAGGCCCTAAAACAAACTAAATCAAACTAAATTTGATTAAATAAATAAATAAAATTATTAGTAAAAAAAAGATTTGCGATACATCTTTTTATAAATTTATCGTAACGTTCACCTGCTTAAGACAAAATGCATTTGTGGTTCGTGTGACAATGTGTTTACGTAATATCTACCAAAACAGAAGTCATCTACCCTTACACACACCTAAACACGTAGATGTAGGTTTACGGAATTGTGTGAAACAAAGGAAAACCGATCGATAATATGCAAAAACAACAACAGTTGTATTATAAGGACGGGATTTTATATAGATTTCTGCAGAATCAGTTTATCATCGGAGAAAAATGAAGAGAAAAATCCGTATTTTGGAAGTATTCTCAAAACAGAAAACTGATTTACATGACGAGATTAAAAAAAAAAATATGCACTTTATTTCTTTGGCTTGTGCCTCTATTATTTTAACTGATTGATTTGGTTGATTTTCTTTTATGGCATATCGATATTGTTACGTGTTAAATGTAACGAAAGAAAAAAAATGATTGACCAAAACTCAGATTTTAATCGTATATAAATATTTAATTTGCAATGAACACAAAATGATATATATATACAAAATTTACAATTTTTTGCATTCAAAACAGAAACGTAGAGTTTACTTCTGGCAGAGGAAGTGTTACGAAGTGGAAGGAAGGGTCAATATCTTTATCCAGTTAAGTTTGAGAAGTAGTTTAAGTGCGACTTTTTGGAAATCCTTAAATGTGTTTATAATGAATAATTGTCAGTATGGTCAATAAAAAGGTCAAAAAATCTATTTACCCTTTTAGTTCCATGAGGTTCTCTTTCAGGTTTTAGTTGGTCAGTAACTTTTCTTAGAGAATCTTTCGGCTAATTGCACAGATCCACGAATCGGGTCGGAGTTGATAATATCAGCAAATCCTTTTAGCAACTAACTACTCTCTTCCTAAAACCTATTTTTATAGAAGCTAACACCTAATTCGCATATCCTTTTAAATTCTTTCGCTTTTACTGGAACATTTTACAATCTTCCAAAACCATTTCTTTATTTAACAACTACTTCATGAATTAAAACGTTTTTGTATTGACAATAGAACCCCTTACTACAACTTTTTAGACATTATTAATATTATTTTTATATATAAATGCATCCTCGTAATAAGATCCTTATAGGTTATTTAATGCCAAAATCTTAATATTTTTTGACGGAATTTTATTCATTCACGTCATTTTATACTTTCAAAGTAACGGTGTTTTTAGATAATAATTTTCTAAGCGCAGCTGAGATGTATTACAAAGCCGAAAGTATACGCGCACTCGGTGTGGACCGAACTGACTACTCAGTTGTAATTGTTCTAGAGAGCCAAATTCGCAAACCATTAAACCGCTTCGAGGTGCCCAAGTCACTGGTGCCCTCGCCACAAGAATTTACTCGTGAAACTAGACTAGCAACAAGGTCGCACCCATTTACAGTTAAATCAACCAAATGCAGCCGACAATTCTACTCCAACAGATTCTTTTCTTGTACTTCACGCCTGTGGAACTCCTTTCCATATACTTGCTTCCCTGACAGCTACAACCTCCATGAATTTGAATGCAATGTCAATACCCATCTCTTATCCACTTGACTCCAGTTCTTTCTACATCACATCCTGTATATATTGTTCTTTTCCTTTCTCTCTATCTTCGCAACTGTTTTCACACCTGTGTTTCCATTCTTCTCTGATACCCCCTGTAACTGGTCCGTCTTTCTCTTCACACCCCTCCTGTCTAAACTTTTACTCTTATGTAGTTCTCTGCGCATCAGTGGCGATACTGCCTTGCTTGGGGTGAAACGATTAATATATATATACTTTGTAGATCATATAATGTATCATTCGTATATTTTTATATAAAAAATGTATTGCTGGTGATTTCGCTATAAACATTATTGGTGATTTTTGTTTAGGGGTTCAATATTTTCCAATAACATAGACTATAACAGGTGCTACTACCCAGGGTAAGGATAGATCTGGGAAGAACAGCAATTAAGAAGTGATACCACGTTCCTCAAAACCACCGATTGCTGCCGGATATAATTTATCGTCAAACCCAGGAAGAATGTCTTTAGAAAAGAAATTAATAACTCCAAGTTATGCATTCTTTCTTCTGGTACATCACGCAACCCCCGTTCTGTCAACCACCTACTCAGGCCCTTCAAATATGTTATCCGCTGCCTTCCCCTGTTTCGTTTTCTCTCTATTTGGCCTGTTAGTGCCAGGTTCTTCAAGCTCTCCTTCCTCATTGCATGTCCCAGGAATTTTAGCTGTCTCTTCCTGATGCTCAGTATTAATTTCCTTTTCGTTTCCATTCTTTCCAAAACCTCATCATTGCTCACATGCTCGATCCATGATATCCGCAGCATCCTTCTGTAGAACCACATTTCAATTGCTTCAAGTTTTTCCTTCATCTTTGATGATATTGTCCAGCATTCACTGCCATTTTGAAGAACTGATATCATATATCAATTCAGTGCTCTCTTCTTTGTTTATAGCGACATTTTCCTGTCTCTTAATACTCTACTCAGCTTCTGGAATGCGTCCTTCGTCATCCAATTCGCCTTAGAAGGAAAAGAGATGGTTGGCCAGCGATATTTTCGCGTAAGTGAACCCAACGTGCTCGATTGGGTTTTGAACTAGACTCTTCGATTCTCTCATTCCGAGGTAATATCCAAAACACCACAACACATACGAGAGATTACCAGAAAAAAAAACCTATAAAAATGGCCTCCAATACATCTACATGCGTAACCGATATAAATGCATAGTCTTCCTAAGTTGTTCTCACTGGTTAACACGTGAAGGAAGCTGACACTATGCCTTCAAGTCTTGTAATGCGATCATAGCTTTAGTCTTCTTGTATGCGTAAGTGGTTTCTAGATGATAGTACAGCCAGCGATCGTTAGAATTGATTAGCTGCATCTTGCTATTGAGACTTGTAGGTTGCTTATACAGACACCATAGACCAGCATGCTTTAAATCGTGACGCTTACAACTGTAAATAACCAGGCACGCAGCACACGAAACATCCCCAGGACACCGTGAAAGTGTGGCCTAATCGGAGATGTTTTTTTTCATCCTACAGCCCTTTTACCAACAGACGAAATTTTGCTGGCCCCTCATTGTATCGCTATTTTCATGTTTGATGTTCTCGCGGACAATCCTTGATCGCACCAGTTCAGACATTCAGAGATAGGCCTCTCCGTATTCCTTTAATACCGTTGGTAAAAAGAAAAATAACAAAAATAATATGTGCATCAAATGAACTCTTCTGGTGCCCGGTTTTTATGCTCTCTTCCCCATGCTAGTCTCTTTTTCTTAGCGGGTCATAACAAAGGCTTCCTGACCACCTTCTAAACATTTGCAAAGTAATAATAATAAAAGAACTATTCTATTTTCATTTAGAATTATCCACTTGGCAAAAAGATACTAAAGATATTATGAAATACCTAATTTTTTAAACTACAGATGCCTAATAATTATGGCCGATAGTGTGTATATATATATATATATATATATATATATATATATATATATATATATATATTAGTCATCCACATGCAAGCCTATTTCGTTGTATCATAGCTCATCAGTGTGGCTAGATATATCCACTTGCTTCTGACCGGCATCAAAACTCGACTGGTTTGGTGTCAGTCGGAGTCGTTACCTCGTAAGCCATAGGCGCATGGAATCAGAGAAGGGAAATTTTAGCGTGTTGTATATATATATATATAAATAAGAATATTAAAAGGTTTTGCGTTTTAAAATGTGTTTTTTTGACAGTACTTGTTTATTTCTGCTATTATATTTTATATTTCAGACCGCCCTCGGTCCTTCATCAGAAACAATGAAGGACCGAGGGCGGTCTGAAATATAAAATATAATAGTAGAAATAAACAAATACTGTCAAAAAACACATTTTTAAACTCAAAACGTTTTAATATTTTTTCCTATACATATTAAGACAGTATACGTGGATCATCGCTATGCTATATATATATATATATATATATATATATATATATATAACAATTCAGGTGAAGTGAATCAACAGTTTTTCAGTTCCGAGTTCTCAAGCATATATTTTTATAAAACGTGGTCAATACAACAAATATTGTAGAGTATATATATATATATATATATATATATATATATATATATATATATATAAACAAAATAAATTATGTTACAGTCAGAACATGAGGATAAAAACCAACAGTGGAAACCTAACATCTTGATAATGACCAGATTAGGGGCTGAAAGCGTTTGGGAAAATAGTTACAGAACATTTTTACATTCCGTATTTCCATTTGAAAACACTGGATACTCGTTTTAACGAAACGTGTTTAAATGAAACGCAACTTATACCGCAATATATATATATATATTATTGCCATCCACAGACAGATCTGCTTCGCAGTATCACAGCTCATCAGTATTTAGTCACCAATTGCGGCACAACCCAGGCTCGAAACCAGACCAATTTGACGTCAATCGGAGACTCTACCCCAGGGCCACGGAGCGTTCGGTGGAAGAAGGTCGTCTTTTTAGCGCACATATTACGCGCCCAATAGCTAATGTGCTCAAAATCATTTTTACTGAAATGAGCGATGCGTACACGCCAGAGTGGCTACTGTTTTACTGTTTTTCAAAGTCTACCTTTCTAATATATATATATATATATATATATATATATATATATATATATATATATATATATATATATATAATTATTTAATTAGTTTGTGGTTATAATTAAATGAGACCAGTGCACAATTGTATTAAAAAGAGTCCAGCCGAATTGTAGAATATTGTAGAACCTTTGAATAGTTTTCATTTGTAAACGAGTTATATTACGCAAAGCAGGTTTCTACCTGTGTTGCTTAAGATAAATCGTTTAATATATATATATATATATATATATATATATATATATGTATTGTGTGTGTGTGTGTGTGTGTGTGTGTGTGTGTGTGTGTGTGTGTGTGTGTGTGTTAACTGGTTTTAGGATGAGATTGGAATTAACGAATGTTATTAAATTTTTTAGGACAAATTCGTTATTTCCACTTCTAATACACACCTAACGAATATTAGTAAATCTTTTGGGACATATATTTCATTATTTCTACTCTCATTGTAAAAACGTCTAACATATATTGTAACACACACACAAATATATATATATATATATATATATATATATATGAGAAAAGTAGAGTTCAAGCGTATCTTATATCTATTAAATAAAGTACTTGACAACCGGGAGTAGAAAATATGGAACATACCTAAATATAAAAGTGAATATTGACGTCAATATCCAGTCGAAACAGTCTGTTTAATATTTAAACGCAGTCGTTGGTCAGACACGTATATACAGCATAGCATAAATAATGTAATAAAAAAAAACGAATGTCCATAAGATACGGTTCGATTACCTGGTTGAAAAATATGTAACTTAGTTTCATCGAAATGTCAGTATATAAAAAATGGCAAAATGACTGATCCCTAGATTAATGAAACTATCAATCGATATAAAGGTTATGTATATAGAGTTAATCTATTAGAGAGACAAGAGTCGATACCTCATTTTCTATATCTGTCAAAGGTTCTTCGCAAAGCAAGTAACCCCGGAAAGCAGTTTAAAAACAGAATTAGGTTATTTAACAATTCTTTTCAATAGGTAGTAAAATTCGACCATGACTCCAGTAGCTGAAGAAGACTGAAAAAATGAATATGGTCACTGTTTCCTTAGATGTGCGTTGTTATCGTGGGTGCCGACCCGGATAAAGAACTCGGAGAGGCGAGTTCGAATTCCAGTTGAATTCGTTGCATTCACTTACGTGCAAATACCCTTGGAAATGTATAAATCCGTCTCTTCTCTCTCCAGCTATAGGTTAAATACAAAAGCAGAAAGTAATGACAACCTGCTGGAAAAAAAACTTCTGCTCAGTGTTTCTTTGAAGACATGATCACCCAAGCTGACTGACTGAGTGACTGACTGGAGTGCATAAAAACCGCGTTAACTTTATAAATATTTAAAATCGAAAAGCTTTGGATAATTAAGATATCTTAAATTATTTTTTAATTTTAGTTTTTTTTTTTATGATTTGAGAATGAAAAGAAATCCAAATTACATGTTTTATATAATTGTGAAAGTTTTGCTGCAAAAATGGTAAAATATAAAAAAAAGTATTTTCAACTTTATTTTAATGTTTCTTTTTAATATGTGAAAATTATCAAACTGTAATTAAATGCCCGTTAGTAAACTTTCAGGGCTCGAAATAAAGAACTTCCCCGGTAAAGCGCAAACTCATTTCCCTTTTTTTTTTAATCATTTCACCCCGAGTAAGGCGGAAATGCCACTGATGTGCAGGGGGCTGCATAAATGTAGAAAGATTAATTAGAAAAGAGTGAGGAGTACAAGCTAGTTAGAAAGGAACAATAGAAAGCTGAGAAAACAGGTGTGATGACAGATACATAGGTGGAGAGAAAGGGAAGGTTATACAGCGGTGGGGAGAGAGCTAGAATCCAGTGGTTAGTAAATGAGTATTGACTTTGCATTTAAATTTCTGGAGGTTGTAGCCGTCAGGAAAGCAAGAATACGGGAGTGAGTTCCATAGGCGGGAAGTGCGAGAGAAGAAGCTGCAGGAGTAGACTTGTCGTCTGCATTTGGCTAACCTGACTGTGAATGGGTGGCACCCAGTTGCCAGTCTGGTTGCACGAGTAAACACCTGTTGAGGAGGCATCAGTGACTTGAGTTCGTCTGAGCAGAAGCCATGAAAGTATTTATAGAACAGACAAAGGGAGGCCACATTTCGACGATGGGGAAGTGGCTGCAGTCGAGCCGCCAGATCAGTACCTATCACATTACAGACTCTCCTTTGTCAAGAACACTGGGGAGAACGGCAGGGGCACCTGAACATAAATGGCAGCAGTACTCCACGCACGGATGGATGGTTGACTTGTATATATGCAGGATGGATTCAGGTGGAAAAAATATCCTGGATCGACATAGTGACCCAACCTTCTTAGCAGTAGATTTTGTGCATCTTTGGAAGCATCTCTTGTACGATCGTTATTCTACTAATAAAGTAAGTAAAAATAAGAGTCGTTAAGCCTCACTAAAAATCATGTAAATTTAAAATAAAAATAAATTATATTTCATCGTTGTTTTTCAGGTGCTCCGTCTCATCGGGGCGGAAACAACAATTGCTTTTCAAAATTTCTTATCGTATCCAGCTCTTAGTAGTATTTGTCATTTTACCATCCCTCGCATGAACCGATCCTGGGCATGACGATAAACTGCATCCGGCAGCAAGGAAGTTGTGAGAAGCATGGAATCACCTCTTAATTGTTCCTAAGTCCACCCTGACCAGAAATGGTAGCACCTGTTAGGGTCCCAGTTATGAGCAAATAGTTAACCCTCAAACTGGGGTCAAACACTATGAAATGATAAAAATACACTTTTATAGAAATATACGCATAAACATAGACTTTTATAGAAAAATATACATTTTTTAATGAAAAAATATTACGAACAATACATTTTTGAAGAAAAATTATTCTCAGCAAAACATTTTTGAATACAAAAATGGAAGACATTTTCAGTTTTCTAAAACAAAAAAATGAATAAAAAGAAAATGTTTTAATTAAATTCTAACTAAATCAACCTTCTCATTATAACCGAACATAAAAAATACCTTAAAACTCCACCTTTTTTGCATTAATTAACCCACAGAGATCGATATGCCGTTAAACAAAACCCCAAAACAGACTCGCATTAATCGTTCTCACAACCGTTCCTCAGCTTGGTAGCCCTCTATTTTTCATCTATTCATTTTGCCTTTGGTATGTTCTCTGAGTATCAGATCTTCCAAGTCGTTGGCATTCATTGTGTCCAATAACTTTCAGCTGTAACTCTATGATTCTAAGGATAAGTGACCTTTTTGTTTTTGCTCTTTTCTACATAACTTCCTACTTTGTGGCATATTCAGTCAGAGATCGTTTTCATCTCTGAGGAAACTTTCCAGTATTCACTGTCATGTTAGAAAAACGACATTACCGAATTGACTAAATGGATTTAATTTTGGACACAAACTCTTTGGTGGATGACTATATAGTCGATGAAATCGCGATGTTATCTAGAAAATGTATTCTTCCGCTTAGGCCCTGTACAGCCGGATAATTCATCGACCGACAGTATGTCTATCAGGGCACATTGTTGGAGGTGTGGTCAAGCGAGAAATTAAGTAAATAAACGCGTAACATGAGAGACCACATGGCGATCAATGGACAACAAACGCAATTTTGTATGTTTATTGGTAGATACATATATTTTCTTACACACACACACACACACACACACACACACACACACACACACACATATATATATATATATATATATATATAGACATCCGCAGACAGATCTGTTTCGATGTATCAAAGCTTATCAGTACGGTTAGACATCCGATTGCTTTTAACCAGGATTGAAACTCAACCGTCAGTCATCGACTCTACCTCTGAGCTATGGGCGCTCGGTAGAAGGTAGCAGTTTTTAGCGTGTGATATACCTTGTAAACATACGCCAGTAGCTAGAGTATTCTAATTCAATAATGAATGAAAGATGCACATATATACATATATATATATATATACATATATATATATATATATATATATATATAAAGAGAAATCAGACCGGATTTTTAAGTGAGAGCAAACTAGAAGTTTAAACGAACAAGTGGAGAATACGAAGAACTCCAATCTGCAAAAATAATCTGCGTTAGATCCTTTGACTCTCATAGATGTGCTAGGATTAAAGAGTTACTGCACTTGCCTTACACAGCTCTGATACGACCTGAGGGCAACTCTATTTGCCTCAGACATAGTTGAGAGCGCCTTGTGGCTATTCCACTTGCATCACATATATTTGGTAGGGCCTTCGGGCTATTTAACTTTATTCGCACGCATGTGGTGGTGAACTGAGGGCTTCTCAATTTTACAACCATGTGGGGGTGGGGACATGTGAGCTACTCAAATCACCTCTAACAGATGTGATAAAATATTGAGGTCTGCTTTATGGACCTGACACAAATGTAGTAGGATAATCAACTTTTCGGTCACAGACTTTGTAGTGCCTGTAGCAACCACAAAGGATTAAACAAAATCTGTATAAAAATTAAATACATGTTAGATATCTGCAAACCGATCGCACCATATTATGCCCTTTCTTGCAGAAACTATAATTAAAGTTCACACAATACAAACTCAAATGTGTTTCTGCACATGTTGGTGAAACCCAAAACCTCCGTTAGCAGAATTCTGCAACAGATAGCTAATCGCCAAAGTAAATTCCGTTATCTTTTAAAACATCTTCAAATATCTGGGCGACATATGGCCGTTCATAATTGTATATTATTTTGGGGATCCAAATGAAGAACGTAAAGCATATAATGCGTTGAATATAAACGGAATCAAGAAGACCATTATAAAGTATTACGTCATTTTACTAATAATCATTTCACCTCAAGCAAAGAAGGACTGCCACGGGTTTGCAGTGAGAGAAAAAACAAGGTACAGAAGATGTCGAAGAAATGATAAGAGATGAATGTGGGTCAAGTGGATAGAAGATGACAATTGACGTTGCATTTAAACTTTTGAAGATTATAGCTATCAAATAAGCAAACAAATGGAAGGTAATTCTCAAAAAGAAAGTGCGAGAAAAAAACAGTTAGAGTAGAAGAGGCGGTTCCATTTAAATATTTCGAAGGTAAAAGGGGTGGATCCTGATATCGATACATGTTGTCAGAAAACTAGGGGCAAAATCTCATCATCACCATGAAAAGCCTTTTTCTTAATTATTTCAAGCAAGGCGGTACCGCCACTGATGTGCATGGGGGCTACATAAGAGAGTTAAACTTTTAGGCCGGAGGATAGTGAAGAGAAAGACGGACCAGTTACAGGGAGTGAAAGAGAAACTGCAAGAGAAGGATGTGAACACAAGAGTGAAGACAGTTGCAAAGGTAGAGAGAAAGGAAAAGAACAAGATACTTGGGTGGATGTAGAAAGGACTGGAAATAAGTGGATAAAAGATGGGAATTGATTTTGCATTTAAAATCCTTGAGGTTTTAGCCGTCAGGATAGCAAGTATATGGAAGGGAGTTCCACGAGCGGAAAGCTCGAGAAAAGCTGCTGGAGTAGAATAGAGAGAGGGAAGCCATCTCACGTAGATAAGAATGTGACCGATCGCGAGCTGTTAAGACAGGATCGATTATATTGTAGACCCTCTTTTGGATTTTGTCGAGTAAATGAATGATAAAGTACATGCAACAAAACCACTTCTGAAAATAGACCTCTTCCGTCAAATTTTAGATTCTGTGAAAAGATAGTCGTGTTCGGGATGCAATTATTTAATGGTAAGTAGATCATGCTAACAGATTGATTATGCAAAAGATACTTCTTCTTCGATATTCCCTGTCCTTTCAAGACGTAGGCGATCATGGCGTTCCACGTCTCCCTATCCCTGGTGGCTCTTTGCACGCCTTCTCCTGTTACACCATGCAGCTCTCGTTCCATCATCTACCTGATTAGGTCCTTCAAATATATTCGTTTCTTTTTTCCTTTATATGGCCTGTTCGTACCAGGTTCTCCAAGCCCTCTTTCCTCATTGCATATCCCAGGAAATTTAACTGTCTTTTCCTGATGTTCAGTATTAATTTCCTTTTCGTTTCCATCGTTTCCAAAACCTCATCATTGCTCACACGCTCGATCCATGATATTCGTAGCATCCTTCTGTAGAACCACATTTCAGTCGCTTCAAGTTTTTCTTTCATCTTTGATGATATTGTTCAGCATTCACAGCCATATTGAAGAACTGATATCACATAGCAATTCAGTACATCTGCTTTGTTTCTAGCGAAATTGTCCTGTTTCTTAATACTTTACTCAACTTCTGAAATGCTACCTTCGCCATGCCAATTCGCCTTCGGATCTCTGTTATAACACTTCCCAGGTATTTACTTTTTTGTACCTGTTTGATTTTAGTATTCCCGACCTGTTAGACAACACATTATGAGATTTTTACGAATATCTTTGTCTTAGGAACTTCATTGCTTGAGAAGACAGTGGTAATTTAACGTTTCAAACTTTGTACACAAATTTAAACTTTACGAATATAGGTTCCATAAAGAAATGCAGGAAGTTCTGCGTTTTGCATACTTTTCGTTCTTTCTTTTTAAGTTATATTTGGTAGATACACGTGTTGCATTCTAGATTCTTGATAAAACATCCCTCTTATATTTGGGGAAGCACATGCTTTAGACCATTTAGTCAAGATTGACTTAACGGAAAAACAAGGTTCAATTACCCTTTTTAATAAATGCTTTCCCATATATAGGAGCGATCGCATGTTTATGACGATAAACTATAGCCAGCAACAAAGATTCTGACTGGGTTGTTTTAAACAGCGTGGAACCACCTTTTAATTGCTGTTATTTCGAAGTCCACCCTAAACCGGGATGGTAGCACTTGCTAAGGTTCCAGATATGGACAACCCCCAAAATAGTGTCAAAATACTATGAAATTATAAAAATACATTTTTATACCAACGCCAATAAAATTTCAGCATTAGATGACCCACAAGGAGTTGATGTGCTGTTAAAAAAAGTAAACCAAACCAATTAAAATATAAATAATAATAAAAAATACGTGTTTATATTTCCGAGATGAGGAACTGTAATTATTTAGATCATTTACATTTTTCGGACTATTGTCTGCATCTTCATTGTCATATTCTTGACATGCCGGCCATTGTACTCTTCTGCCTTCTTTAAGTGTTTAGAGTTTTTAGTCAAGTGGGTAAAAGCGTTTGTTGGAGCCAGTGTCTTGATCCAAAGAGTTGTGAGTTCAATACCTGGCTACAGCAGAGGTGACCAAAACATAAAGAGTTGAGTTAAATAAAGATAACTAAGGCATCCAGAAGTGGCATGATTCATGGAACAAGAACAATCTATCCCAGTGGTTGAAACAAAGTTTTCAGTTCAAAATTCCTGAAGGAAGTTGTGGCCTACAGCGGCCGAAACGTCATGAATTTAAAAAGAAAGATGACGAAAACAGTAAACAATGCAAATAATGTAAAAAAATGTGTTCATTCGTTAGAAAGTCTTTTTCTGTTACCTCTTACTGGAAAAATAAAGAAAGTCTTATTTGTTTTATTAAAGAGTTATCTGTTGTTAATTAACGATTAGATCGCACGAATGCAAAACGAAATAAATCGTGACTCGATACAGGGTGGCTGTCAACAGAACAACCGAAACAGAAGCTCACATAAAAAAAAACAGTCACTGCGTTTAGTCTGATTTCAATCCAATTATGAATTTTATTGCGCAACACCCGTTTGAATGATGCCCTGAAAAAAACCTTTTCTGTTCAAGGAATCCAACGTTGATGTTTTAAGCAATACACATCATATACATACAATATAGAAAACACAAATCTATAATGTCAACTTCTGCGACATGACGTGTTTTCTCCTAAAACACCAAATTGTTTCGTTCATTTTTGTGCTCTCTCCTGGTCAGTAACTGGGAAGATTTCAAGATTTTGAAGAATTGACGAAGCAATTTTTTTTATATTAAGAAACTAATTGAACCAAAAGGCAAAATTTACTTGAAAGTTGGTATATGATCATATAAAGGCAAGCAAAATATGAGAGCTGGAAGAATGTAAGGGCAGGCAAAATATAAAGGCGTGTAAAATATGAAAACAGGCAAAAAACAAAAACGGGGAAAATATAAAAGCCTGTAAAATATAAAAGCGGGCAAAACATAGATGTGGGCAAAATATCTTCTTCTTCTTCTTCATGTGCCGTGTCCCTTCAGGACGTAGGCGATCATGGACTTTTACTTGGTTCTGTCTCTTGTCACTCTAAAGAATTTTTTCTTTTGGTATCTCTTCCAAGCCCTGCCCGTCAACCATTTCCTCAGACTAAACAAGTACGTCTCGCGTTGCTTTCCCCTGTCTCTTCGCCCTTTTAACCGACCTGTGCGTATTAAGTTCTTCAGGTCTTCCTTCCTCATTACGTGTCCCAGGAACCTCATTTGTCTCTTCCTGATATTTATTATCAGTTTTCTTCTCGTTTGCATCCTTTGTAACACCTCATCGTTGCACCCGTGCTCCGTCCATGGTATCCTCAGCATCCTTATGTAAAACCACATTTATGCTGCCTAAAGCCTCTCCTTTATCATTGATCAGATCATACAGCATTCAAATTCTAGACAGAACAACAAATATCACAGAGCAATCCAGCACTCTTTTCTTTGTTTCTAATGAGATTTTCCTATCTTTCAGTACTCTGCTTAGCTTCTGAAAAGCGTCTCTGGCCATGCCAATGCGTCTTTAGATCTTCGTGTCGCATTTTCCATCCTCTGTCAAAACACTTCCCAAGTATTTGATTTTTTTTACTTGTTTTATTTTAGATTCTCCAACTTGCAGTTGCCATATTGGTCCTCCCTTTTTGCTGATGACCATGCAAAAGTTTGTAAAATATAAAGGCAGGCAAAACATAAAGGCGGGCGAAACATAAAAACGTGTCTAATATAAAAGGGGGCAAAATAGAAAGCTGTGTAAAATATAGACGCGGGCAAAATACATAGGTGGGCAAAAGATGAAGACGTGTAAAATATAAAGGCTGGCAAAATACAAAGGGAAGCATAAAATAAATACTTGTAAAATATTAAGGCGGGCAAAACATACAGGTGGGCAAAATTATAAAGGCGTGTAAAATATGTAAGCAAGCAAAATATAAGGGCGTGTAATATATAAACGCGGGCAAATTATAAGGTGGTCAAATTATAAAGTCGTGTAAAATATAAAGGAGAGCTAACTATAAAGGTGGGCAAAATATGAAGGCGTTTAATATATAAAGGCAAGCAAAACATCAAGGTGGGTAAAATATACAGGAATGTAAAATATATAGGCAAGCAAGACATAAAGGTGGGTAAAATATAAAGGCGTGTACAATATAAAGTCAGGTAAAATATAAAAGTGAGCAAAATATAAAGGTGGGCAAAATTTAAAGACGGCTAAAATAATATAATAATAAAATAATAAAGGCTGTCAAAAAATACAGGTATATAAATTATAAAGGCAGGCAAATATAAAGAGGCGGGCAAAATATAAAGGCAAGCAAAATATATTAACGATTGAATAACGATATCAAAATAGACAAGAAAATGTTCCCAAATTTGATGTCGCCTTTTTGCGACTGGAAAGAGGATGATTTCAATCACGAGACATTAAATCAATTAATATATTATAAGTATTGGCAGGTTTAATATTAAAACATATGCAACAAATATTTTTTACACTATTTATATTATTCGGACTATTTTCCTCATCTTTGTTGCAATCTGTACGATGTTTCGGCCGTTGTACGCTCCGGCCTTTTTAAGGTGCTAGGAATTTCGAACCGAGCTATTTATTACGATGACTGGTTTGAAATTCCTAGCAAGGGTTGAAGAAGGCCGGAACGTACAACGACCGAAACATCGTACAAATGGCAACAAAAATATGAAAAATAATCCGAATAATGTGAATAGTGTAAATTATAGTGTATTACGATGACTGGTTTGAAATTCCTAGCAAGGGCTGAAGAAGGCCGGAACGTACAACGACCGAAACATCGTACAAATGGCAACAAAAATATGAAAAATAATCCGAATAATGTGAATAGTGTAAATACTACCCCATCTTAGAAATATAAACAAATAAGTACTTTTTAGCTAATGTTATTTTAATTATTTTACCCCAAGCAAAGTGGTAAAGTCACTAAGATACACGGGGCTACAGAGAGTGAAAGAAACTGATAAAACGTTAGGACCAAAATTAAATGTGACAAAAGATTCCGAATGCTGCATCATTTGAATTTTGGAAGATTGTAGTTAAGATGAAAGTAGAGAGCTGGAAGAAAGTTCCACAAGCAAGAACTGCAGAGGAATGAACTACTAACATAGAATTCCGGTTACATTTAGTGATTTCAACAGTAAAATTGAGGCGTAGTTGCCAATCTAGGAATGTGCTTAAATATGTGAATTTGAATTTGTGTTTTGTTTAACGGCATATCAACCTCTGTAGGTTATTTAATGTCAAAAAGGTAAGGTTTTAAGGTATTTTTTAATGTTCGGTTATAGTGAGAATGTTGATTTAGTCAGATTTTGATAAAACATTATTTTAAAGGTTGTTTTTTTTTTATTTTAGAAAACTGAAGATGTCTTCTAGTTTTTTATTGAAAAATGAATTGCTGGTAAGAATTTTTTTTCTTCAAAAATGTATTATAGTAATAATGTTTTCCTTCAGAAAAGTGTTGTCGGTATTATTTTTTATTCAAAAATGTATATTTTTCTTTTAAAAGTCTATTTTATGTATATATTTCTATAAAAATCCTTCATAGTGTTTTGAAACCAGTTTGGGTGTTAACTATTTGCCCATAGCTGGAGCCCTAAGAGGTGCTACCACTCCGGGTCAGGGGGTTACCTGGGAACAACAGCAATTATGAGGTTATTTCATGCTCCTCACAACCTCCCAATCAGAGGCCTTACTGCCGGATGCAGTTTACCGTCATACCCAGGACCTAAATATGTGAACTCATTAGAGTAAAATACCGTGAAATGAAAGACACAGAGATATTACCTTACGGCGGTGTCAACGTGACTGAAGCAGAGATGTCTGGATCGAAAGAATTGCAGTCTTTGAAATTTGTCTACATTTTTGAAAGTCTCCTTCCATCCATTCTGCTATGTTTTTGTGTTAATTTATATTTGTTGGCCTAAATTATGTGCCTTTTTTAAATAGATATCAATGTCTTCAATTGACGTTGTGTGAGAATATTGCGTGAATTAACCCTGGAAAAAGTGTTGTATTATCATTTCGTTTTAACTTTCGTTTAATCAGTAGCTTAGTAAGTTAGTAAGCACGCATTACCTCGGGTAAATAACGGAACATTCCGTTTTGACCGCAAGGAAAATAAAATGATGTCAGAGACGCTGTCAATTTTAGTGATAAAAAGAAAGTATGCACAATTATAAGACGAAAACACTTTGTGGTAGTGTAAGGGTTAACAAAGTTGCCTCGTCAGATCAATTACAACTGTATAGTGATTTCGAACGTCGCTGGGCGCCCCATATAGTCGGCCTTGTGTCACATCTGAGATCCGCTTAAAAGACATTTGGGCACCTCAACGTGGTCTAATGGTTAGCTAGCTTGACTCACGAGATGAATTACACGAGAATAGTTGTTCAGTTCTCTCTGAGCGCCTCATACTGTTGTCCTTGTGTCACATGTAAGGTAGGCATGAAAAAATCACTAATATTAATAATAATAACGAGAAGAATAAAAAAAAGAATAAAGAGAATCTAGACGAGGTGATGATGCACTCATGCATTTATGTTCTGCCTCAGCGAAACTGAAAACCATGTCATTTTTTAAAATTTTTTCATTTGCACGCCCTTACTTATTTAAATATTAACCTGTATTTTTTTTTAATCATATCACCCCGAGCAAGGCGGTAAAGCCACTGATGTGCAGGGGGTTACGTATTAGTGAAAAGATTTGAAAAGAGAAAGCCGGAAACCACATCCTAAACAGGAAACAAGGGATGAGCCTCTTCACCCGTTCAATAGACGTGGGTGGAGTGTGAACCGGGCGATTGTTTAGTCTATTTATGATTGTTATTGCAGTATTTTGTTAAAGATGTTAAGTTCAAATATTTAACCATACAATAGGGGGATGTCCACAGTTAATTATGGAGTAGTGGAAACTAATTTTATTCAACCATTTGATTAAGAATTGTGATTCATACCACAATTAAAATAGAAAAGCCGTGACTTTTTCATGGGTGTAACTAATAAATGTAAGTCAGCCTTTCAAATTCTAGGTATTCAAATTAATTGGAAAGGCATGAAACATCATCCTTGTGCATATTCAGCCTCTCCAACATATTTTTATATAATATTGTATCGCTTTTATTATAAGAGTACAACAAGCTTATATAGTTTCACGGCACGAAGCTCCAACACACATAATAAATATTTGTCTATATTTCTGAGATGAGGTATTGTAATTTTTTTCAGTATTTATATTGGTCAGACTGTTCTCCTCATCTTTGTGGCCATATTAATCACGTTTCGGCTGTTGTACGCTCCGGTCTTCTTCAGGTGATTAGAATTTCGAACTGAACGCCTTATTTCATTAAGTGAGTAAGATTGCTCTAGTTCCGCAACTCATGCCTCTTTCAGATATTTCAGTATCAGATATCTTTCTTTAACTCAACTGTTTAAGCGTTGTTCATCTCACATTGCCAAGTAGTTGTTTGAATCGCGTGACTTAACCCAAAGAGTTGTGAGTTCAGTACCTGGCTACAGCAGAGTTCAAAATTCATATCACTAGAAGAAAGCAAAATTAATTTTTAATAAAACTTTGTTTAATATTTGCTTATATTTCTGAGATTAGTTATTGTAATTATTTACACTGTTTAAATTGTTCGGGCTGTCGTTTTCATCTTTGTTGCCATAATCACGACGTTTCAGTCGTTGTACGCTCCGAACAATATAGATAGTGTAAATGGCCATCATTAACTTTGACAAGGAATTATAATCATGTTCTGGATAACTGAGATAGAAAAGGCGTTAAAAAGTGTGCAGAGACGTATATAAAGTTGTAAGATGACTTTATTGACGGAAGCTCTATCTATCTATCTATCTATCTATCTATCTATCTATCTATCTATCTATCTATCTATCTATCTATCTATCTATCTATCTATCTCAATAAATAAAATTAGGAAAAACTACTAAAATGCTGTAAGTTAAAAATGTATTTTTTGACACTATTTATTTATTTCTATTATTATATTTATCTATATATATTTGATATTTCAGACCGGCTTGTTTCTTCCCTAAGTTTCGCCGAGATTAAATACACTTTTCAGAGGACTTGATTGTAAAATTAAATCTCGGATTTTAATTTATGAGTGGCGAGTGAATGTAATCTCTACAAATTTCAGAGTAAGGACAAGATTTTTAATTATATTATTTTTAATTATTTTAATTACTGTTAATACTTTGCCTTATATTATAAACTGATTGGCTTAAAAGGTTATCTTCCAGAATTATCCTGGTCCACCGTTAATTTTTTTTTTTTTTTTTGAGACAATTGTTTCACTTCCTTCAACCTTGCAATGACTTCGTTCTGGATCAAACAGCTTATTAAATTACCATGAAACAACATATATATTTATTAAAATTTATTAATTATTTATTAAAAACCATGCGGTGTAATGATTAGCAAGATTGTTTCGCGACTGATCAGTGAGTTCGATCCTCATTGGTTACTCCATACATTAGACCACATCTAAACTACGCTCGGCAAATCACTATATACAATTAAAAATAGCGATGAATCAAAAATCAGTTCTTATCTATTCATGAAGTCTTGATGATAGGAATTAACGTAAGCTCAGCAAACCACCAAGATTCAAGGGGGGTTACTGAGATTTAGGGAATATGAGAAAAGAATACTATAATAAAGAGAGGATAATCAAAAAAACAAATATTAGGAAACCAGAGATAACGAATAGTATTTCATTTATATATATATATATATATATATATATATATATATATATATATATATATATACGCATCTACGCATCGTTCATTCAGTAATGAATTAGAACACTCTCAGCCCCTGGCGTATGTTTGCATGGTATATCACACGCTAAAAGTTTGACTTCTTCTACCGTGTGCCCATAGCTCAGAAGTAGAATCCTGGCTAAAAAACAATCGGGTGTCTAACCATACTGAGAGGGACACCTGGATCAGATAAAAATGTGTCTCCAACACCTTCAGATGGAACAATGAGTGTGACCTGGCCAAGAAAGAGAACCAGTCTACACTGGTATTTTCTACTTCCCGCCAAGTGCGAATGTCCGAGGCAAATGGAGTACAAGGCCAATGCAAGTAGAAAATTCTAACCTGTAAGCTCGTCCAAAAATATCCCGTAGACCACGCTTAAGGCAAGATCAGACTCTTGTTTCTTTACCCCAAATGGGACGCTACCCTTCTGCGGAGCTACGTTTGTTTTCCTCTCTACCCGGAGCAGAGAGTTGATCAAGAGACAGTGGCGTTAGTCCACACTAAAATCCAGAGCGTAACTCGAATTATTTATTAGATGGTCCGCAATGAAAGACCCGTATGTATTATTGTTCATTACTTTTTTACATTTTGCTTGATCCTAACATACAAGCGTTGCATCGTTCTACTTATCCAGTCGACTCCACAACTTCATTTAAAATAGTAAATAACTGAGTTAACGTGATGATGAGGTAAAAGGTCTTTATGCACAGAAGGATGGATAGATCTTGTTTTAAATACAGTGCGTACATTAGCTGCAAAATAACATTCACGTAAACTTGATGAAATATGTTTGGCATATCTCACTCACCCTACCCAACCACGACATTCGAAGATAAACTGGACATATTCTAACTGTATTCTAACTGTTAACGGTTTTATTTTATTAAACTCAGCAATCTCGATTAACCGATTGAACAATGTCCGAAGGGTAGCCGTTATTGAAAAAGATATTACTGATAAAATTATTTTCGTCTTTCACTGTGTCATCAGAACAAATCACCAACGCACTATGGGCCAATGTCTTGATCAAACCGATTTTTCTTTGTTTAGGTCAAAAAGAGTCCCAACAAGTGTAAAGATCCGTAAAGGTAAGCTTCCTAAACTGAAGTAATAAAAGAGGAAGGTCTTTTATGAACCAGAACATCTAAGACTTGCAACAAACAATTGACCTCCTTATCTGCCGTAAAATTAAGGGCTGGATGAAAAATATTGGGTAGCGAGAAGAATTAATCAACCTCCGATTCATTGCTGATCGCACAAAAAGTATCATCACCACAACGGAAGCAAACCGCAAGCCTAGAAGAATCTAAGAGTAGTCTCTTCTAATGAAAACCTACAAATATATTTGCCAAAACTGGGCTCAAAGTGGAACCCAATGCTACACCATCAATCTGATGATACATAATATTAACAATACCGAAACTGACAGACATGGTGGCAAATTTCATAAGTTCATCGAAAACATCTAGTCGGGGGGAAGTCAAATGACTACGATATAGCAAATCGCTGCATATATCGATAATCTCAAAGAAAGAAAAAAGTGAATAGGCTGAAAATGTCAAATGAACACATAGATCCATCCGTGGTATAGCAATTGCAAGTAAATTGAGAAAAAGAAAATAAACCTTTGATGCAAAAAAAGACCTATATTGCTGCAACACTGGTTGCAAAATTACAGTAAGTCACTTTGCAATTTTATCCTGAGAAAACCCGATCATAGAAAGTATGGGACCCCATCCTTATGAATCTTAGGTACTCCATAAATGCGAGGACGAACAGAGCCGGAAGGTCTTAGCTCCTCAGGGGAAAGGATACTACTTTTTACTCATTTCAACAGACATTTCTAAAATCTAATTCAGTAATAAAAGTACAGTCATGCGTATCAACAGAACAAAGGCATATAAAATTAGCTGGATCATTAAGAGCAATTAGCATTTTGTAAATATAATCTTGGTGGTTCATAAGGACAACACAAGATCTCTTACCAGGTTTCAGGATAATCAAGAAGTGGTTATGTTTAAAGAATTTAATGATCTGATGATGTTCACTTCTTGTTATGTCGTGAGTAAGAATAAATAACTCAACAACAGGAATAGGTTAATTGTTGTATTCCGTGAAAATAGTATTTACAAAGGTTATTAGTATCCAATACAAGAATAAAGGTTAATCGTCTCAACCGTCGTAAGACGTAGCATGAGCAATGGTTACTTCCGGGTCGTCACCGGAAGTATACGACTGACTTGTCGAACGGCTGCTCGGCACACTCTCTTCCGTAGATGCCACCGTTACTTTACATAGTGATGGAATAGTCCATTATAGCCGAATAGGCGCGGGCGTCCCAACACTTCTCCATTTTTATTCTGAGTAAGAAATAGAACCAGCATAAGAATGGGCCAATATGTAATGGATTCTCCGAAAATAATGCTTCCGATTAAATTCAACGAAATATACAATAAATACATGGAGAACAATAATGGCGTTGTATAGAACACGTTTAAAACCACAAAGCGATCTCCCTAATAATGCTCTTTATGTATTAAATCAAAATATTATGTAGAAACGCGGCTTGCCCCAAAACATGGTTTTACCACTGATTGAACTGATGACCCACAGCCTAACTATGGTTGCATTCAGTTTTTTTGAATGCAGGAAGCTTTCAATAACTGCTAACTAATGTCAGTGAGTTCAATTTTCCTTCTGTTAAAAGGAAATTAATGACACGTCTCGGTCGCATTTTCATATACTTCGCTACTTTGAGCAAATGTCGCTAAGCTGCAGTCCATAACAAGAAAAAAAGAAAAAGAAATAATTGGTTATTAGTGAAAACATTCAACCAACCTGTACTGTCACAAGACCAAAATTTGCCTTTGAAGTCCTGGATTGTCTTAACACTTTCGGAGTATTTCTTTGTGTGGTTATTCATGCATAAATGAACAGTTCTTGCATATATAAATAAATAACCTCTTCCATAGATAAATAAATGCACACACACACACACACACACACACACACACACACACACACACATATATATATGATATACACACATACATACATATATATATATATATATATATATATATATATATATATACAAATGAATAAGGAAAGAAGAAGAGATTTGCAACGTTCAAAACATTAATTTAAAAACAGAGGACTCAATATAAAAATAGGGCAATGAATATCTAAACTTATTTATAAATGGAACTTTGTCTGTCTTGTGTGTGTGTGTGTGTGTGTCCATTACCGATTTTCTTGAAATACTTGTACTATAAGCGTCTGTGAGTGTTCTTAGCTAGGTTTTGTGTCGAGGTACCCCCGATAAATATCGAAAATCGATAATGGAAAAATCGGTTTATAGAAGGAGTGGTCTGATTTTAAACAAATTTGATACACTCATAGAAAAAGACATAAGAAATGATATTCAGAAGTTTCAAGGTTGCAGTTCTTACAATAGTGCAGAAAATCGATAATATATATATATATATATATATATATATATAAAAGTAAGATGTTTGCGTGTGTGCATATGTGTCTATTTATCTGCTTGTATGTCTGTTATTTATTTCAGCCCATTTATTTTAGTTTTTGCTTCGGGTTTGGCTCTGAGTAGGTATAATTGTAGTTCTTAATTTCAGCCATGATACCATTTACTCAGAGGACCTATTTAGTCTTCAAAATTCAGTTTACGACGAAAAAAACTTATTTGATATCGATACCAGGAAATCAAAATTTGACTTACATTCATTCATTTTTCTTTCAGTCTACGGTTTCGCTTTAACTGGAAATAACTATTGTTTTTTAGTCTTTCGTGCCAACGTCCAAAGAATCTGAGCTCCAGGACCATGGATTAGTTTTAAAGCTTTCATTACACCCGATCAACGCCAGGCTATACTGCTAGTTTATTATAAATTATGCTTTAGAGCATGTACAAACAACAATCTACTACAAAATTGTACATTTTGTTTCGACATAGAACGAACAATGTCTCATCAGGTAGATAATAATGATGGTAAGATATATATATATATATATATATATATATATATATATATATATATATACTATTGATTACTATAAGTTTTGGCAACATGTGTGTTAAAATCCTCAATTATCGAAGTTATCGCGAACCTTTTGGGACTAAATTTACAAAATTTACGTTTAGTTCAATAATGAAAAAAGAAAGTTTTTTTCAAAGGATTGATGAAAATTTATTGAAGGAAGATACACACCCTAGTAAAACAAACTGTACTTTGTGTTCTTTTTACCTCTTTGCATTTTTCTAAAAATTTGGTTTCGGTCGGTCAATGTGTGGCTATTTTAGAGGGTATGACAGACGGATGGACGTCAGAAAATCTTATATATAGGTAAATATATATTTCGGTGGAACTCTGCGTTTCATGCACTCAGCAATCTTTAGTTAGGGACTGAAGGCTGAACGCTGTGAAAAATGAAAGTAGAGTAGCCAATATATATATATATATATATTTCATATTGTCTTATGATTTGTTTTTTTTTAGTACATAAATTATATAAAAATGTCTTGTTTATCTGATCGCTTTCGGTTATGATTTTAACCATTTTAAAGGATGAGTATTATTTTATGTGTAACAGAATTTAAGTGGTATTATGTGTAATGCGGAGTAGTGTTTTGTGTTATGTACTGAACATGGTAAGCGTGTTGTTAGCGTGTTCGTAGTTGATGTTACTGAGTGTTGAGATTTTCGTTTTAATCAGCAAGGTCTCCATTATTTTTAGTCTTTTTTGCATGTGGATGATGTTATGATATTTGTGTTGTCAACAAGTATGTTCCAGATAGGGTTTGGCAGGTCTCCGTGTGTGTTTAAATGAGATCAAATTGAGCTTCGTTGAGAGAAATGTAGGGTCAGTCTTCGAGTTAGTTTTGTAGTGGTATGGCTGATATGATTATTTACGAAATTAGGATCAAGAACGCACTTCTTCAGAGAACAAGTGAATTTAACTGCGTTCTTGATACTAATTTCCTAAATAATCATATCGGCCACATGACATGTGAATACTTTTTAGTTAACTCACGACTACACACGTTAAACAGGGAAGACAAGCTAGCCACAAATGTACATGGATGATAAATGTAACTTATGGCAGCACAGTGCTATCTAACGTAAGCTTTCTTTAAACTTAATAACCCAAAAACGAAGAATCATAGGAGATACATTCATATGTTCCCTTTTTCTTGTTTTAGTGTGAGCAGCGCTGTCCCAGTTTTTGTAAAAGTATTTTTTATACACTATATATATATATATATATATATATATATATTGTTTAATTATTTAGTTTTTGGTCATAATAAAATTAGATCAGTGCATATTTGTATTAAAAAGTATTCAATACAATTATATTGTAAAACTTTTGAATATTATCCATTTGTAAACGAGTTATTACGCGACCCAGGTTTCTACCATGGGTGGTGTCTTAAGGTGAATTTGAAAAACTGATTTTACCGTTTATCATTTTTTTTTAATAACGCTCACGTAACGGTGTTTATCTTAACGATCACGTGACAGGGATTTTTTGAACGTGCAGTTTTAAAATTACAAAAAGTGAATTCAATAAAGTCCCTGCCACGTGAGCGTTAAAAAAAAAACATCGTTACATGAGCGTTCTTAAAAACAAATGTTAAACATAGAAGCAGTTATTGAAAATCGGCTGAAGGTAACACTCATGGTGGAAGCCTAGGTTGCGTAATAACTCTTTTACAAATCTAATATATATATATATATATATATATATATACTTTTTAAAGTCTCTAAGGCCCTTTCGTTCAACATCTCATCAGGAGAAAATCGTTGGAATTATAAATCAAACGAAAAGACCCATAACGAAAATGAAGAGCAAAAAAGTGGGGAAGACACATTAGAACACATATACATATAAATATATATGCCTATATATATTTATATGTGATCCACAGACCGTTTTGTTTCGCGGTATCACAGCTTATCACTACGGTTAGACTTCTGAATGCCTCAGGCTGAATTGAAGCCCGAGCGTTTATTCCAGTCAGGGATTCCACCTCTAAGCTATCAACGAAAGGCGGAGGCAGGCAGATTTTAGCGTGATATAATAAACAATGTACACAAACGCAAGTGGCCAAGAATGTTCAATTCATAGCTGAGGAACGATGCGTAAATAACGGTGGGCAGCTACTGTTATTAAAATCTATCATTTACCCACAGAGCTCAATAAGGAGAGAGCGTAAATAATCATCAGCAAACAGCCTAAACAGTACCTCGTTTACTGTTGTGTGTGTGTGTATATATATATATATATATATATACATATAGTATACTATATACTATAGTCATATATATATATATATATATATATATATATATATATATATATATATATTATAAATTATGTTTTAGAATATGTACATAATTTCTTCTATATATGTCCTGTTCCCTACAATCATAAAAAAATTGCTGCCTAAACACACAAATATATATATATATATATATATATATATATATATATATATATATATATTTGTGTATTTAGGCAGCAAATTTTCTTTTAAACATGTCAGATTAAATAAATTGAAAACAATATGTTTGCTTATTTATATTAAATTCCGTTTATACTCACGGATAATCTTTCGCGTATTAAAATCAAAAGATGTCAGAAATGAACTCTAGCGGTGACAGATATTATTTTCATTCATTTCTTCAGGTATCCATGTACTTTCAACCTCTTTATATATATATATATATATATATATATATATATATATATATATATATATACTGTTAAATGTAAGAGATAATAAATGTCTATTATGTTTAATTATGAGCCGTTCTAAACGTCGTATTTTGGTTTTAATTTCAGTTGAAAATAAAGACAAAAATTTTCCAAAATTTGAATAATTTTTTATTAAATTGGTTCTAAGTTTTCGGCTCACATGAGCTATCTTCAGAGAGGTTATTAAGACGGTAACACAATAACATCCACTATCACCGACAATTTTATTTTTGTTAACATAAAACTCCGCTAGGCAACGGCAATAGTTACCAAAAATAACAAACGCAGTTCGCAAATTTGCAATGCGGTTGTATGACGTCACACCGCGTGATAGCGCGAAATGACAACAGAACCACGTATTTAAATGTAATGTAATGTGTTATGACCAGATTTAAACGTGATTTTCTTATATTTAACAGTATATGTTTAGAAAATTATTTGCTGCCTCGATACACTATATGTCAGATAAAATAAATTGCAAATCATGTTTGCTTATTTTTAAACGAGGTGTATATATATATATATATATATATAGCAGTAAACGAGTTATATGTATATATTGAAGAACAGATAGGCAAAGTCTTTATTTAGTCTTTGAGATTAAAGACACTTTCCTTCCTTATTCTTTAATTTTTCTATTCATCTATATATTAAACACACAAACACACACACATATAATGACAGTAGAGCCGACGAAGCAAATTGGATTTACTTCGGAGATATGATCATGTGACACATATGATTTTCGAAGTTTTATTTGAAAAAATATACGTTTGGCTTTGTAAATAGATAATTCTATATACATCAAACCCTCTGATTATTATCTGATTAAAATTAATATTAATAAGATCTTTGTTAGAATATTAAGAAAATTTTAAAAACAGGTTCCACTTCTGCTGTATGCGTGACTTTTCAGAAATGAATTGAGTTCTCTCGGTGACTGGCGTGTGTATACACTGCTTATATACAACACGTTAAAATTTCCCTTCTCTGGTTCCATGTGTCGATGGCTTAGGGAGTCAAATCGGTCGAGTTTCGGTCCCGGCCAGAAGCAAGTGGACGCGTCTAGCCACACTGATGAGCTGTGATACAGCGAAACAGGCTTGTATGTGGATGACTAATATATATATATATATATATATATATATAGAGAGAGAGAGAGAGAGAGAGAGAGAGAGAACATTGGTGTGAACAGTGCTCGAAATAATACCGCAGATCTATTAAGTATATATAAATAAATGTTTACTATCACTCGCCTATATTAAAAAATATTCTGGTCAACTTATTTAAACAGATATTTTATAATTACATGTAGGCGTATTGAATATCTGCTTAAATACATTGATCCGTTGATTCATTTTTAATATAAATCATGTTTTTAAAGAACAAGTATTCTCTCTTTATACCAAAAAATAATATAAAAAAATGATAGAATTTAGAATATTTTAGAATATTTTCCCATTTTTTTAATATATTTATTAAAATATTTTAGAATATTTTAGAATATTTTAAAATATTTTAGAATATTTTTCCATTTTTTTACATTTAAATATGTAAATCCCTTAATTTTATATATCAAATATATTTTTAAATTAAAAATGTAATCCTAGTATAATATATAACTACACCAAAATTGCAGTAACCAGAAATTTATATTACGTATCGGTCAGTCTATACTCAGCACCTGAACGCATTGTACATAAAACACTGAGTAATGCAATCGGCGAGGAATAATATCTATATTTATTATTCATTTATAAGTATATATATATATATATATATATATATATATATATATATATATATATATATAAACGTATATATATGTAAACTTATCACTATACTCATTTCGAACAACCTTCCGAGTATATACACGGAAGGAAAAAAGGGATGTAAAAAAAGAAAGACCTAAGCACGTGAACATCAGTCAAAGTACGTAGCCCAAAGAAAAAACCCGAGACGAGTAATCTATAACAAAAATACGCTCAATACGTAAGCAGAGCAGAAAAAGTAAATAACCTAAAGAGCCAACAAACCTACCAGGGTTTCACCTAACCAGATCTTCAGGGAGGAGTCAACCTTCCATGAAGATCCGGTTAGGTAAAACCTAGGTAGGTTTTTTGGCTTTTAACGTTATTTACTATATATATATATGTATATATATATATATATATATATATATATATATATAGTCATCCCCAGACTGATCTGTATCACAGCTCATCAGTATGGTTAGACATCCGATTGCTTTTACCCAGGATTGAAACCCGACCGAATTGGAGTCAGTCAATATATATATATATATATACAGAGAGAGAGAGAGAGAGAGAGAGAGAGAGAGAGAGAGAGAGGTATGCTTAGGTTTGCATATATATATATATATATATATATGTTTGTCTTTATACATGAGTGCTATAGTTATGAGAATATACTGCTTAGATACATTAACAATTAAAATCAATTTCCGTCATGAGATCAAAGCTATATGAGTTGCATCAATAAAACTACCTTTTATTTTATTGTTGCTCAAGCGGCCTTTACCTCCTCTGCTGAAAAACGGATATAATTATTTCCTTTGTGATTTAATAATCGTTTCAAAGCTTCTTGAAAGACTGTTTAGTCAAATTTCTTTCCTTTTGAAGAATTTAAATCGAGAAACTTAATCTTACCCCTCTCCCTCATTTATCATACATATTTCTTTGTTTTCTTTGAAATTTAACTCGTGCATTTCAAATTTTCTTTTACCAAAATGATATTTAGATATACTCAGAAAATTGCTTATAAAATCCATTGAAGTTTGCTTCGAAAATTCAACCATTTTGATGCGAAATTATTTTGATTTTTATAAAGTATACGACCTTTAAATTTGTATATATATATATATATATATATATATATATATATCCTTTTCGGATTGAGTAAATTTTTCATATAGTAAATCAAATTCAGCACAATCGAACATATTCGGTATCTAACGATATTTATAGGCAAATGTCGTGTGTCATGTATAGTTTTTAAATGTATGATACAAAAATATCTTCTTTTATTTGCCGTGTCACTTCAGGATGCGGCTGATCATGGTTCACCGCACCTATTTACCATTCTTTTTCCTCTTTGTTCTGCCATCCAATAATACAAAATCTTGTGCCAGACATTTTCTTCCAATAGAATCCATCTTGCACATTTATAAATTTATGTCTCCATTCATCTTCCAACAGGGCCTTAGACACAACACGGCGGCCTATAACAAGGATATTGAAGAGGGAGTGTTGCCCTAGTTCATCAGGGTGGCTGCTGGAAGAACTTTGTACCATTTCATAGAAGCAGAAGAAACTATTCATGGTTGTCAGAGAGTTTCTGCGACAATATTGCCTTTTACTTTTGGCCACCAAACTACAGAGACTTCAACCCCTTGATGTGGGGCGCAGTTGAACAAGAGATCAAAAAAACACCTTGTAACACCAAAGATGAACTGATGGCAAGAATTATTGCAGTATTCACTAAGTTAAACAAGGAGACCGTTCAAAAGAGTTACATGAGATTCCGAAGGTTCGTTTTTAGTATATCAAAATATTTTTGTGTAATATTGGTAAATACATCTCTAAAAATTAGACGACAGTATTATTTTTATTTTACCGTGATTCAGACGACAATTTCTTCATCGCACCTTGTCCCGTATAAAGTATATGAACAATAATGTTTTAAAAATCAATAATGTTTTAAAAATCAATAATGTTTTAAAAATCATGCATGGTTGAGTTCATAATTCGACACAGATATATCCCCACGAAAAGAGAAAATGCTGTTCGCTGTTTGTTTTTTTTTTAAACATAGGAGATCATATCCCTTCACAACTTCCTATCTCGTGCGGAGTTTTAGCAGTTTTTTCCTTTCCTGGAACTACTCCCGTTCTGCTATCTACCTGCAGAAAATCGTCAGGTATGTGGTTCGTTGCCTTCCCTATCTATTTTGGCTTCATTGATCCACAAAAAGAGGAGACCAATATGTCAACTGCAAGTCGGAGAATGTAAAATAAAAAAAGTAAAAAAAAATTCAAGAACAATGATTTTTTTAATTTTATTTTTTTAATTTTTAATTGAATTCAGAACAATGATTTTTTTAATTGAAAACCAAACCAATATTTTCCTTTTATAAACCGATCGACTGATTACTTTTGTCAAGTGTAATAGATCTCGACTTGGTAGCTCGACTGTAGTCACTTTTTCCCCGACGAGATGTGGCTTTCCTCTGTCACTTCGACAAATAATTTCATGGCTTCTTCTCAGATAGCCTTAGCTACCTGGTGCTCCCTCTACACTAATTTACTCAAGCTACTAGACTGGCAACAAGGTCTCACCACCCTTTTAAAATCACTTTGTCACTTCGACAAATAATTTCATGGCTTCTTCTCAGATAGCCTTAGCTACCTGGTGCTCCCTCTACACTAATTTACTCAAGCTACTAGACTGGCAACAAGGTCTCACCACCCTTTTAAAATCACTTTGTCACTTCGACAAATAATTTCATGGCTTCTTCTCAGATAGCCTTAGCTACCTGGTGCTCCCTCTACACTAATTTACTCAAGCTACTAGACTGGCAACAAGGTCTCACCACCCTTTTAAAATCACTTTGTCACTTCGACAAATAATTTCATGGCTTCTTCTCAGATAGCCTTAGCTACCTGGTGCTCCCTCTACACTAATTTACTCAAGCTACTAGACTGGCAACAAGGTCTCACCACCCTTTTAAAATCAAAATATTCAAATATAAACCTTACTTCTACTCCCTCAGCTTCTTTTCTCGCACTTCCTGCGCGTGAAACTCCCCTTCCGTGTAATTGTTTCCCTGAAATCTCCAAGAGTTTGAATGCAACGCCAACTGCCTTCTTTTATCAGCTTGACTCCTATCATTTACCAGACACCCGACGAATCTTCTTCTCTCTTTTAGCTCGACTCTCACAAAACTCTCTTCACATCAGTGTTCCCATCCTTCTCTTATCAATTTTTCGACCCCAAGTGTAACCTGTTGTTCTTTCTCTTATGTTTCGTATTATGTAACCTTTCACTCTATTCTTATGTAGCCCCCTGTGCACCAGTGTTAGTACTGCCTTGCTTGAGGTTAAATGATTATAAAAAAAAGCGTAAACCGGATAAATGAATCACGTTAGTCTAAACCGGATTAATGTTATTTTCCAGCATAATTCTAAATAAAACAATATATAGATAAACGAAGCGACAAAAACAAACGAATATAAAGCGATCAAACTAATGAAAAGCTAAAGATTTACTTCGTCACAATCTAATGTATTTTTAAAGGACTGATCATAAACCTCAAGAAAACTGAATGTATGGTCATCGGCAAAAAGAGGAGACCAACACGCCAACTGCAAGTTGGAGAATCTAAAATAAAACAAGTAATAAAATTCAAATACCTGTTTTGACAGAGGATGGAAAATGCGACACGGAGATCCAAAGACACATTGACATGGCCAAAGACGCATTTCAGAAGCTAACCAGAATACTGAAAGACAGGAAAATCTCATTAGAAACAAAGAAAAGAGTGCTGGATTGCTATGTGATGTCTGCCCTTCTGTATGGAAGTGAATGCTAGACGATCTCATCAAAGATGAAGGAAAGGCTTGAGGCATCAGAAATGTGGTTTTACAGAAGGGTGCTGAGGATACCATGGACAGAGCACGTGTGCAACGGTGAGCTATTGGAAAGAATGCAAACGAGAAGAAAAGTGATAATAAATATCAGGAAGAGAAAAATGAGGTTCCTGGGACACGTAATGAGGCAGGAAGGTCTAGAGAACTTAATACTCACAGGTCGGTTAAATGGAAGGAGAGACAATGGAAAGCAACGCGAGACGTACTTGATAGGTCTGTGCAAACGGTTGACAGTGTGGGGCTTAGAAGAGATACTAATAAAAAAATTATTAGGAGCGACAAGAGACAGTGCTAAGTAGAAGTCCATGATCGCCTTTGTCCTGAAGGGACAATGAACATGAAGGAGAAGATGCCTCGTGTGGGTTAAGTTTATTAAGACCTTCCTTAATTTGAAGTTCAGCTTTCTTTTCCTGATTCTGATTATAACTGTTTATTCTGTTACACTTTTATTTTTGACTCCCTTGTTGCTTACTTGCTCCGGCCATTCTGGAGAATCACATTTCTGTCTAAAGAATCTCAGCTCTCTTTTCCTGATTATATATATATATATATATATATATTGTGTTGCTCTTTTCTTTTTCCTTTTGCTTACGCGCTCGCGCCATACAATTTTCAGTCTGTACGGTACCACCTTCGTTTGTACCTACACACTTACATACATTCACACATAACACCACTTTGTTAAACAGTGATTGGTCGATATAACGCTAATTCATTTAAATACGACACAATTTACAAATCGCATTTACGCGACAATTTACAAAACACGTTATTTTCAAGTAATAATTCTTGTATACATTTGGTAGAAGATTAGATCAAACAGACCTCTCCAGTCTACCCATCATATTCTCGCTCATTGGTTAATTATTAGCCAATCAGATCGTTTGCACGTGAAAACCTATTTTCTCGCGCAAGCGAAGTAAGACCTTTCATTACTATTTAAGGGGCCGTTTTTCGTAGCTCCTTAGTGAAATTTCAGCTGCCTAACTAATCCTTGTCAGGTGAAATAATATAATCACTCAGACACACACACACGCACACTTACTATGAGAATTCAACTGTTAAATCCCTGTCAGGTGGATACCAGCCAAACACATCTTCTAGGAACACGCTGATGCAAACTTTTCAGCACAGCGCTTTTTAACTTTCTCACAGATCATTCTATCAATGATTTTTCCCTTCTGAACAAGATTTTATCACAACAAACCGTTATTCATGAATTGGTTTTCTCTCAAATTACTCTGATCTTTCTACATTGTTCACAGTTAAATGCATGTTTCTTTCCCTATCAACATCGAATGAGTGTATATTTGTTAATATTTGTAAGTTTTGGATAAAATTTGTCGTTGGTTATTCTTTTCACGAGTTTTATGTGTTTTCTAATCTAAACTTATTTATAAATGGAACTTTGTGTGTGTGTGTGTGTGTGTGTGTGTGTGTGTGTGTGTGTGTGTGTGTGTGTGTCCGTTACCTATAGACTCCGAAACGGCTGAACCGATTTTCATGGAAATTTACACAGTTGTACTATAAGCGTATGCGGGTGTTCTTAGCTAGGTTTTATGTCGCGGTACCCCTGATAAATATGGAAAATCGATAATCAAAAAAATCGGGTTATAGGAGTAGTCCGATTTTAATCAAATTTGATGCACTCATAAACAAAGACATAAGAAACGATATTCAGAAGTTTCAAGGTTGCAGTTCTTACAATAGTGCAGAAAATTTGATATCGATACCAGGAAACCAAAATTTGACTTACATCCATTCATTTTTCTTTCAGTCTACGATTTCGCTTTAACTGGAAACAACTATTGCTTTTTAGTTTTTCGTGCCAACGTTCAAAGAGTCTGAGCTCCAGGACCATTGATTAAGCTTACATTACACCCGAGCAATGCTGGACTATACTGTTAGTCCTAAATTATAAATAAATATGATGGTTTCCGCTATGAGTGACTGAGAAACCCCGACAAGTCTCTTTCTGGAGAACCACATGGTACATTTTTTTCTCCCCATCCGTGGGAGATTTGCTATCATACTCTGCCAAATAAAAGAATCTAGCAATCTTGAATTCTGTTCTTTGGTTCTAACGAAATATTTCCGATTCTCGGCATTTTGCTTAAATTTTAGAATGCTTCTTTCTCTAGTCCAATCCGTGTTCGGATTTGGAGTCCCATTTTCCATCGTCTGTTAAAAGGATTCCTGGATATTTAAACTGCTTGTGGTTTATTTCAAGTAAAACAAAATCAAACAGTTCATAATGGTTTCAACGCAAAACTATTAAAATAGCGCTTTTCAACATTGTGTTTGGGTAGTTAAAGGAATAATCTATTCTACATTATCTGGTTTCACTAAATCTCTTTGTCATTATTAACAACTTATGTTCATTACTACTATCTATATAATCCGTGAAGTAATGGACTTGAAGCTGGGATTGAGAAATCCGAGAAACGAGTACAAATACCTGTAGACTTCATTATATTGTATTTAGAGTACTGGCCTTGTTCAGACTGCTTTTCACGGTGGAAAACGTTTTCTCTACTAGAAACTATAACTAGCATAGTTTCAGTATAAAAATTGTAGCTCAGCATAGTTTCAGTATAAAAATTCACCTCGTAATTAAGAAAAAAATAAATACACATAATTTACCACGGAAGAGCAAAAATTTTTTTTTCATTATGAGGATATATATAAACTTAGAAAGCCTTTAATAATAGAAAAAAATAATTACACGCAGTTTCCTTCTACGAAAGAACAGTCAGTTTTTGCAATATTTAATTTATTTATATATTTCTTCAGTTTTCCTAATCCTGGGTCCGTTAAAATTATGAACAATTTTTATCGGTCACTTTTCATGATATATATATATATATATATATATATATATATATATATATATATAAAACTTACTTCAACGCACACAAATGATATCTTCTTCCAAATCTATATTTTATAAAGAATTACACAACATTAAGCAAACACTAGTCAATAATGGATTTCCTAACTCCGTTATTGATCAACAAATTAAAATGTATCTCAACAAAATTAACAATAGCTCTAACAATAATGATAATATTAATAATAATGGTTTACATCAAAATAAACATAACAGTATTAACTTATACTATTGCAACCAAATACATAATAATTATAAACAAGATGAAAAAACTCTCAAAAACATAATACGTAGAAATGTTAAACCAGTGGAAAGCAATAATCAAATTAAACTCATTATATATTATAAAAAGTTTAAAACAATTGACCTCATAGTCTATAATAACCCAACAAGCACTAAACTAAATTCTCTACAAAAAACCAATGTAGTGTACCAATTTACATGCCCATTCAGAGATTGCATCTCTGATACTAATCAAAAACCTAGTACATATATTGGTTTTACTACAACCACGCTCTCCTGTAGACTTACATGTCATCTTTCTGATCAGAGTACTATTAAACAACATTTCTCTGAAAAACATAAACAGGTAGGTAACATCAGACAGATTTTGGTCAACAATACGGTGATCCTTAATCATACACACAGTAAGAGGAACCTGCAGATATTGGAGGCCATGTACATCAAATCGAAACAACCAACACTCAATAAAATCAACTTTAAAACAGGAAATAATACATTACATTGAATTTGACTAAATGGTTTTGTTGTCATTTCGCGCTATCCCGCGGTGTGACTGCGTTTATTATTTTTGATAACTATTGCCGTTGCCAAGCGGAGTTTTATGTCAACACAAAATAAAATCGTCGGGGATGGTGGATTTTATAATATTTCAGTTTAAACAAGTTCTCTGAAGATGGCTCATGTGAGCCGAAAGCTTAGAAGAAAACCAATAAATAATTACCCAAATGTTGGAGAATTTTTGTCTATATTTTCAACTGAAATTAAAGCAAAAATACGACGTTTAGAACGGCTTATGATTAAACATAATAGACATTCATTGTCTCTTATATTTAATAGCATATGTTTAGAATATATATATATATATATATATATATATTTGCGTAGATGCTTTCTACATACATTTCTTTTTATATATACATATATATTTGCGTATATGCTTTCTGTTTGTTTATTAAACAGTATATTTATTTCTTTTCATCAACCGTTCTGAATATTCGAGAAATCTTATTAAAGAAAAATATGTTACTTGTTTATTTTGAAATATTTTGAAATGTTTGAAAAACATTAATAGATTTAAAATGTAAACATTTTTCCAGTAAATGTTAAAAAAAGTACCGAACTATTTTTGCAAAGATGCGATAATGAAAAGTCCAAAGCCATTACCAATCTACCATGCATCTATTAAAAATTAGCTATATAGCTCGGCGTTGCTCGGGATGTTGAAATTGTAAGGTCATGCTTATTGAAAAACTCCAGTATCAGTTTGCCGTTATGTGTAGGTTAAAAAAATACGAAATAATTATTGGTTTCTGTTGTATTTATAAAACGGGATTCAAGCGTTTTCAATTTTCCAATAGACGGGAATTATGTATGTATAGTTGAAAGGACAGCGGCGGGAGTTACGGGAGCCCGTAATGTGATGCAGGAGAAGTGGATGCATTGTCCTTGCAACGTCGGAGGGGTTGGCACCTTGTAGAAAACGTTAAATAGTTATGGTATATGACAAGGTAGAAGTTGCAAAAAGTACCCGATTTTTGTTGGAATACAACTAAGCGTTTCAGTGAAATAAACAATCTTAAAAAGCAACAGTTTTCGTTAAGTTTTGTTGCACCTTGTGTTTCAATTGAAATCTTTGTGCGCCTATCAAGGAATCAGACCTTGATCTACTAGTAACGTGATTTTGGTTGAGTTTGAGTGAAGCATCTTTGAGATATGCATAAAAGTGCTCAAAACATCACCCGAGATTATGTCTGTTGTTGACTTTTGACAAACCCTGTGTATTGATTCGAAAATTGTTTGTGTACATCAACGGTTTGGGTCTTGATCTACAAGTTACCCGATTTTGGTTGAATTCGCATAAGGAGTCTCGGAGGAGAAGTGTTCGTAAATTCTGAGCGTTTCGGTGATTTCTGCCGTACCCTGTAAGTTGATTCGAAAAATGTTTGCGTAGATCAAAGGTTCACGTCATGATTGACAAGTGACCCACTTTTGGTTGAAATCGGAGCAATGGTTTCAGAGCAGTAGGACTCGTTATAATGGAAACACACAAACACGCACACACAGATTCACTGAGATATCTATTTATATACATATATATATAGTTTCATCGAAGAATAGAATATGGACAAAAAAGAAAGAAATTCTAGTATTTTTTCTATATCATCTGCGCATATTTTATTCTCCGACGAAGGTTTAATAAAAGTGAATATCATATCATTCTGTCGAATTCCAGTACATATTTGATAGAAATTTGGCCCCAATTCACACACACACACACACACACACACACACACACACACACACACACACACACACACACACACACAAGTACAAAATGTTTTCCTCTATAACAGAGCAGATTCATGCCGACTTCGAAGATTCGAAGTCAGCAGGGATATATATATATATAAAGCAGAATAGTGAGAACATCATAACGTTGTCCTCACGAAACTTCGAATATATATATATATATATATATATATATAGCCACTCTAGCGTGTACGCATCGCTCATTCAGTAAAAATGAATTTGAGCACACTAGCTATTGGGCGCGTAATATGATATGCGCTAAAAAGACTTGCCTTCTTCCATCGAGCGCCTCGTGGCCAAGGGGTGGAGTCGCCGACTGACGCCAGATCGGTTGGATTTCGAGCCTGGGTTGTGTAGCAATCGGAGTCTAACCGTACTGAGGCGCTGTGATACGGCGAAACAGATCTGTCTGCGGATGACAATAATATATATATATATATATATACTTATAAGTGCGCGTCCTGCGTCCCTGACTCATAAAAATATAAAAAGAAAATCGTATCCATGCGTCCCTAGGACACACCTCAATTTTTACATAATAAAAAATGATATATGTGGGTTCTCAGTTAAGTGCAGAAAGTAGCTTTGTTCTATTTTGAACCGTAAATTTCCATCGAAAATATCATGATAAAAATTAACTCTTTTTTTCTTTTTTTTTTTTTTTTTTTTTTGCGTGTTTTCATTTTTCTTCCCCTCACCATTTCAAGCTAACCGTTGTCTGCTTTCTTGGAAACTGAACAATTTGAATTTTTGAGAAGGTCGTGATGAAATGAATTACACTAAATTGGGTACATGGGTGGGGGTTAGACGGCTTCATTGGTTTAATCAAATAAAGCTTTCCCCCTTCTCTTCCTCAGAGAAAATAAAAGTTGCTTTGAACTAATTTCCAACTTAAATAAATTCATTTTTTTCAAAATAATTTGGAACATCGAAAACGAAACATACCAGTACCATAACTGGGGATGGATTAAAGCCATGAATACCAAAATCTCTTTCAAATAATCATATGTACCAAAGCCTTATGTTGTTCTTTTTTTAGCACCTAGAAGAAACATTAAAAAATAAATGAAACTGATCTTTTTTGTTAATTCATCACAAAACAAAACCCCTGGTAGCGGATAGTTTCCTAATGGAACGGTGTAAGTATTGTTTTTGTTCTCAATGTAAGAATTTGAAAAAAATCATTTGATCTGTAAAATTATGTGATTCAGAACGATTATTATTGTTTTTCGGGAATATGGTTAAAAAAAAGCAAAAATATGGTTAAAAAAACAAAAATATGATTAAAAAAACAAAACAAAAATATGGTTAAAAACAAAACAAAAAACAAAACAAAACAAAACTTAGTCTGGACCCTTGCAGTTTAACACTAAAATTTTTAAGAGACTATAAGTTTGAATTACTTACCTAAATCGGTGAAAAAACAGTAAAGTGTAAAGAAAAAAGTCCCCAAACTTAATAAAAACGAACTTTTTCCATCAAAATATTTATGTTATTATCAAGAGTTCTCTTGTGAAAATAACATAAAAATTTTGACGGAAAAAGTATTTTTTAATTATTTAAAAAAATTTTTTTAATTCTTTCTAATATGTTCAAAATTTTAATAAAAATCTTGTTTTTATTTTCGTTAGCGGGTAAACAAAACGTTACGAGATTTTACAACGGATAATGTAATATTACGTAATTAAGTTTTTTTCGGTTAAAAACATATTAATTTGGAAATTTTTGCAAAAATTAAGTAATTGTTGGATTTAATGCAATTTTCAGCACTTATTCACAAATGATAGAAATTATTTTTGAAATTATTATTTTAAAAACATCCTGATAGAAATATATTTTTTATACATCTGTCATCCCCAGTCCACGTAAATTCAAGAAATTTTAAGAAATTAAATTTTGTTGCGAACGCAAGTTTTATTAGTTAAACGCAGAAAACCTTAGGGAATGTAAAACCTTAGGGAAAACCTTAGGGAAAACCTTAGGGAATGTAAAACTTTAGGGAAAACCTTAGAGAATGTAAAACCTTAGGGAAAACCTTAGGGAATATAAAACCTTATGGAAAACCTTAGGGAATGTAAATATCGATTATATTTTTTTGAAAAATGTTGCCTTTTATTTCCGAAAATCTGCTTCCAAAAGTAAACTAAAATAAAAAACGCAACAAAACTGTGACATTATTTAATTTGAGAAGCTTTTAATTGCTTTAATAAATAATATTATAAAAGACATTATAGTCTGCCGAAAAAACTTTATCTATTGTTAATGAAACTTTAAAAGAACTGTTTTCATTTTTTAAATTATAATAATTTACAAACTTTTCAAAAATATTTTGAAAATACTACAAAAATGTGTTTGCGTTTGGTTATTAAGTTATTAAGTGAAGACTATATTTACTAATTAAAAATTGATAATATTATTACAAATCATCAAAAAGTTAAATTGTTATCTTTTTTGTGCATTTGAAGTTTTTTGTATGGTAATTTCTGTGTATATTAAAAAAAATGTATTTCACGGTTTCTTCTCCCTACAACAAAAAAATTGGACAATTTTGTCAATTTCAGTCGCCGTACACTTATCTTTCATCTGCCTGGCTGTTATCAAATGTCAAACATACGGGGAAAGTACAGAAAGATCAACATACTGTGTTTAAGAAATAGTTTTATTCTAAATTTCATGCTATAAACAAGTAATACATGTGTAAATCAGATTAATGTAACTTTGAATTTGTTTATTTTTTAAACAAAAAATATGTCACAGATGTATTTTATTTTTGCAAGATTTTAAAACCCAGAATTAACTTTTGTTCACAAATGTGTCGATCGCTCAAAAATGACCGAAAAATTAAAAAGTTGAAAAATAAATCTCAATTTTAGATTTTAATCAATATAATTTCTGTTTGTAATACACCATAGTATTTTCCTTATCGGAAATAGTAAATTTAATCATTTAGCTTTTAATTAAAAATAAAATAACTGTTTTGAAACTACTTTGGTGTTCCGTGTCTTACTTTCGGAGCAAACCGGTCACTACAACCTTAAGGTGAAATTTCACCACAACTCCACAGTACTTACATTTGTTTATATTTTCGTTCTCTGTCTTTACATATAAATTTCCACCAATAAATATATTATTAAGAGATTTTTCCCATTTTCTCATTCCGTTACCTGTCAAAAGAAACAGTACAAGCTTTACCTTCTTTAAGCATCATGTGCCCCATGTCATAGGCTTCTATTACTCCCTATCGTTTGTAGCTCTTAATTACCTTTGTCTTTTTGTTATATCTCCTAAACCCTGTACCGCCATGTATTTTCTAAGGCTCATCAAGTGGGTTAAGCGCTAATTGCCTCTGTTCCTCTTGCACTCAATCTGTCCTGATTATGTGCACTACAAATTTCAACTGTCTCTCCCTGATGTTAAGTATAAGTTTCCTTTTTTCCAGTTTCTATAAAACGATGGTCTGTGTTTGCAAGTATATCTATCGCGGTGTAGGTAACTAAATGATATGAAAAGGCGGACGAACTATTCAAGTCAACTCCCAGATAGCTAGAGGTGGTGTCTCAATAAATCACCTTGGAGGAAGCAACGGGAAGAAACTCCACTATCAAACACAAGAAATGTCATAGTATTTCACCAATAAAACAGAGACAAAAAATTTTGAAATGTGGGCTAAATCAGATGTTATCATTGCTAAATTAGTTATTAAAATTAAAAGATATTTGATTGTATATTTTGTGCTTCGTAAAATACATAGCTTACATATATTACCCTACTGTAAGCATTTTTGTGGTGGATTTAGATAGCCTTTTGGCTTTTCTCTTGTACATTTGTTGAATCATTTCACCACAAGAAAGGCAATAAAGCCACTAAGACTGAAAAAGTTGCTGAAAGTTAGAAAATATGAGCAAAATACTATTAAGGGAAGAGAAGAATAAAATTATTTAGAAGATAATGATTGACATTGCACTTAAATTTTTAAATATCAAAGTTGACTGGAAGTGCGTTAGAAAAATGTTAAACGCAGAAATTACGTCAATATCACGACATTTAAACTGTAAAACGATCAGACCTTGCTGCCATTCTTGTACCACGCTTTAATTCATAAAGTCTAGGCATTATCAGAACAATGACCGTGAAAGTATTTTAGAAAAGGAATAGGGACATCACATGACATCGTTGAGGACATGATTAAAGGCAAGAAATTAGGTTAGCACCAATGAAATTGCAAATTACATTTACAGACTTATAATAGTTATATAAAAGCGAAGTTTTGTGGGGGAAAAAAAAAGAATTTATTTATTTTGAGAATTAATATTAGTTATGATTTTAGATGAAATGATACAGTCCAGACCAATAACATTGACATAGATAGACGCCATGAGGTAAGAAGTTGTTTAGTTCGTAGTTTCATCAGAAAGTGTGGGACCCAAGGAAACCGTAGTCGCTGTATAATTAACTGTTGTACTTTAAAGTTTTATTTTGTTTTATTTTAGATAATATGTA
>JBBBDQ010000327.1:7862500-7865000 GCA_037127315.1 Ascarosepion bandense | reverse complement strand
AAACGCAAGCGAACGCTCAGGTAGATATATGCGCATGTATATATCATAACGCATATTCATATTGCGGTTTGGGTATAGTTTATACATATGATATTTATTAAGTTTTAAAATCCTGCTAAGTCAAACAAAAAAAAAACAAAAAAAAAAACGAAAAACATAAACTAAAAGGGTTATTGCAGAAAAATTTAAAAATCAGTGATTTATTATGCCGGTTTCCGACCGATATTGTTCCGTTAGAGAAAAGTGCATCTGCTGATGAAAAACGATGAAGCTATATATATATATATATATAACCTGACATCTGCACATACAAATCTGTAAGTTGTTTTTTTAAATCTATGTTTGGATGTGATCGTGCGCACGTGTGTGTCAAACAAAATTAATGCGAATAAAGAATTAAAGACGTTGACTTTTTGTGCCTATATTATTTCATTTTATTTATTTATTTTGTTTGTTTGTTTGTTTGTTTGTTTGTTTGCAATATGAGATTTAAAATTGAAGGCCCAGTATTGTGCAGATGCACTCTAGGTGTCTATATTTTCCAGAAAGTAAAATTTAAAAAGCTATTTCTTTTTTTCCCAAATATTAAAGGTTTTATATTTTTTGCTTCTCTTGTAAATAGAGGCGAAAGTTTCGATTGGATTATTTAATCATAGAATGGTAGAGTTTCTTCAAGAAAGAAAAAAAAATGCAATCGCATTGATAATCATGCAAAAATGAAACTTAAAAATAGATTACGCATCAGGACCGGATTAACGGGCCCCTTTTTTTTTTATCCATGCGGACGTAAGTGATTAAAGAATCCCATCGACTTTTTACAGAAAATGTTTAATATCAGCTGTGTCTGCTGTAGTTATTGCCAGTTTAGTAGTAGTAGCAGTAGTTGTGTTATATATATATATATATATATATATATATATGTAGTAATTATATATATGTATGTATATATATATGTATATATATATGTATGTCTGTATATTTGCTTACTTTTAATACTTTGTGGGTAGCCAGTTCATTCCGTTTGCTTTCCTGTATGTCACTAAAAAGAAATTTAAATAATGAAAAATTCAAAACAGATAAGAAAGCAACCTACAGTCGAATGTGAGTGACACTGAGTTGAGTTCGTGTTACACATTCACAATGTTTCAGCGTTGTGTGTGTGTGTGTGTGTGTGTGTGTGTGTGTGTGTGTGTGTGTGTGTGTGTGTGTGTGTGTGTTTACGGGTGTAACTGTGTACGATTTAACATATTTTGAAAAGGTGACGAAGAAAAACACAAAAACTAAAAAAGGCCAGAAAACAAAATTAACTGGTAACAAAGATAAAAGAGTAAAATGTAAAACAAAAAAAAAAAAGTTTTTTTTTTCTTTCTCTGAGGAAATCTTGATTTTTTTTTTTGTTTTGGTTTTAAATTCTAATTTGTTTTTTTTTTCCTTGTAATTTTGCAGTGCGTGAATTAAAGAAACCTCCTCTATGAATAATGGTAAACTTCTTCCTGGTCTCGTTTGTTTATGAGGTATTCTCTGTCAATCCGATATAGCACCGTTAGTTGTTGCATCTCGTTCCATTTAAACTTATTATAAAAGAGAGATCCATTGGCATCACGACACTCCCGACAGGGGAGAACGGACGAAGAGAGAACGACGGAGACACAAAGACAGAGAGATAGAGAAGAAAGAAAGAGAGAAGAAAGAAAGAGAAAGAGGGCGCGCGTGCGTGTGTGTGTGTGTAGAGCGGGAGACTGGGGGATGCAGAGAGATTCAGAGAGAAGTTGGAAAAAAAAACGGATGAGAATGTTGCATATCGAATTTACAGGCCGATTTTTACCCATATGTTGTTTATTGTAGTCGTTTTATTTTTATTTTTTGCTTTCCTTGACACAGCGCGTATACTTCTCTCTCGATACATTCTCTCTAAAAGCGTCAATCTTTCTCTCCATTTTCCACTCTCTCTATGTGTTTGACTGTATCTGTGCATTTCATTGTGTTTCTCTCTTGCGCTGTCACTCACTTTGCATTCGATCTCTTGATCTCTCTTTTCACTTTGCTTTTTCTCTGGCCCGATTTCAGTGTACCTTGAATTATTTATTCTTTCATTCATATTCGCACTATCTATCGGTTCTTCTTAATTTGTTTCCTTTCTCTCTCTTTCTCTCTCTCGGTCAATTTTTACGCCTATAGTATTTCACTATTTTCTTTCTATCTATCTATCTATCTATCTATCTATCTATCTATCTATCTATCTATCTATATATATATCTATCTATCTATCTATCTATCTATCTATGTCATTCTTTTTTTATATCTATCTACCTCATTTTTTCTATCTATCTATCTATCTATCTATCTATCTATCTATCTATCTATCTATCTATCTATCTATCTCATTCTTTTCATATCTATCTGTATATCTATCTCATTCTTTTCATATCTATCTGTATATCTATCTCATTCTTTTTATAACTATCTATCTATCTATCTATCTATCTATCTATCTATCTAT
>JBBBDQ010000327.1:7850000-7860000 GCA_037127315.1 Ascarosepion bandense | reverse complement strand
CTTTTCCTTCTTGCTTTACTTTCTCTACCACTCGCTCTTTATTTAACATCGAGTCTTCATTTAACTACCGCCTATCAATCTCTCTCTCTCTATCGCTCTATATTTACGTCATGTTTCAAAATCTTTTTTCCCGCGTGTATTTAAAGCCGATATATATCATTTTAAAATATAAGATTATTTAACCTTAAGCATAAAATCTTTATATATAAGATATGACATATTCATTTTTTCATCAGTTTATATAAAAATATCTTAATTTATAATATGTGCACATCGACCTGCTTAAAAGATCCCGTTTCAACAAATAACTAGAATATATCTCTATTATGTTAGGGATATATCAGATTAGACTTTTTCTGTGTCCGGATTATGAATGAACTTGTCTTACAAAAGTGAGTGAGACAGTATGTCTGCACGTGAACATATGGCAACTGAGTCGCTGTTTTTTTGTTTTGTTTAGTTTTTTTTTAAACATTGATGTTCACTCGATACAAGGTCACTCGACATAGAAACCATCAAAGTAAGAATGTCAGTCTATGTGTGGAAGATAACGGTTAACACGAAATTTGATATGGTTTAGATTGCAGTGATTGGAGAAACAACCTCTTGGAAGAACCTGCTCGAGTGAAACTTACATCTCACAAAAGGAATTTTTTTTTTTTTTAATAATCATATCACCCTAAGCAAGGTAGTCTATTGCCACTAGTGCGCAGGGGGTTACATGAGAGGAACGTTATGAAAAAGAGTGACAGCTTACAGGGCATGTCAGGAAGTGAGTTAAGATACTGAGAGTGGAGTGGGCGGAGAAAGGAGCATGAGAGAGAGAGAGAATGCTAGTTAGCAAGATAGGAGATGACAATTGACTTTACACTTAAACTCTTGGAGATTGTAGCTATTGGGGAAGCAAGTAAACGGAAGGGAATTCCACAGGCGGGAAGTGCGAGAAAAGAAGCTGATGGAGTAGAATTTGTTTACATTTTATTGGTTTCATAGTAAAAGGGCGGGACGTAGTTGCTAATCTTGTGGCTCGAGTAAATTCATGAATAGGGGAACGAGAGGGTTAAGTTCATCGGAACAAAAGCCGTGAATGTACTTGTAGAAGAGACAAAGAGATGCCACATTGCGCTGGTGAGAAAGTGACTGTATTTGAGCTGCCAGGTCGGGATTGATTACATTAAAGATTCTCTGTTGGATTTTACCATACGAGAAAAATGAGGGTGATTCGTTGCAATGTTTGTAGCATGGTAGGTCTTCGCCGCGAAGGTAAGACAAGCGGAACTAAGAAGTAGTTGATCGGATTACTCGCCCCTCTAACGATAGAACAGCGAGAGTCTTTCGACGTCTTTTCTTTGAGAAAAAGAATTGTTGGATGGAAAATAAGTCGCCACCCACAAAGACACGGAGAAGCTTTTGAACTTGAGAATCTATAAAAGGAAAGATTGAGCAGCTCCTGCCCACACATGGCAGCAGTATTCCAAATGGAATACTGCTGCCATGTAAATGGAGTAGATAGACTAAACTATCGCCCGGTTCACACTCTACCCACGTCTATTGAACTGGTAAAGAGGCTCATCCCTTGTTTCCTGTTTAGGGTGTGGTTTCCGGCTTTCTCTTTTCCAATCTTTTACTCATTTCCATTCTTTTCCTCTTTTTTTTTTTCAATTGGAGTAGATAGCCTAAACTATCGCCCGGTTCACACTCCACCCACGTCTATTGAACAGGTGAAGAGGCTCATCCCTTGTTTCTTTTAGGATGTGGTTACCGGCTTTCTCTTTTCCAATCTTTTTACCCTTACGTAGCCCCCTGCACATCAGTGGCGTTACCGCCTTGTTCGGGGTGATATGATTAAAAAAAAAAAAATTCGGTTTGATCTGGCTCTTTCTTGTGAAGGGAGAAGATAGCAGTAGTTGGATTTTACAAGTATTAGATTGTTCCTTATAAACATCTGCCCGATCGTTGTCGTCTTCTTTCATGTATTTTTTTTCAAGCAACTAATATAAATTATCGTAAATTGCAGCGTACAAGTCGAGTTTTAAAGCCTAGAAAATAAATCCTAAACTAGCGTTTCACTTATGTGGCGGGTATAAAATGCAAAATTTTACCAGCAAGTTGTAAACAAATGAGACAGTACTCCTAGCAATTACTGTACACGACAATAATATACAATACGCAGGAGTACTGCCAAAAAAATCTAGCATGTTGCATGATCTTCGGTATTAATATTTTATTGGAGATGATGTAAACTTTAATGTGTTAATCAGCAGACATGATGAATTTTAAATGCTCTCTAAGCTATACGGATTCAATATACAGTACCTATCGGCATGTGTTGTAGTTTGTTTGTAGTTAGATCTACCAAATGCAGTCGACAATTCTACTGCACCAGCTTCTTTTCTCGTGCTTCCCGCCTGTGGAACTCCCTTTCATATACTTGCTTTCCTGACGGCTACAACCTCTAAGAATTTAAATGCAAAGTCAATTCCCATCTCTTATCCACTTAACTCCAGTCCTTTCCACATCACCCCGTGTATCTTGTTCTTTTCCTTTCTTTCTACCGTCGTAACTGTCTTCACTCCTGTGTTCACATCCTTTTCTTGTCCTTTCTCTTTCTCCCCCTGTAGCTGGTTCGTCTTTGTCTTCAAACTTTTCCTGTCTAAAACTTTAACTCCCATATGTAGCCCCCTGCACATCAGAGGAGGTACCGCCTTGCTTGGGACGAAATGAAAGAAACAAACAAACAAGAAAAAAAAAACAGCAACCTATATGGAATGTTATTATGGTTAGTATCTCATTATACATGCAAGTGATGTAACCTTATGTATTTTGGCCACAAGGTATCATACACTTTAACCTAACTTCATTTACCGGTAAGCTTAAGTTTTTAGGCTACTGTTTGCCTACCGTATGTCTTGGGGTCGACCTATACGGTAGGTATAGGATTAACACAGTATTTTTACTTAAAATTTTTGTACGCCAGGTCGGCTTGTACGCTGCAATTGACAGTATATTTTTATTTAGAGAATACGTCGGTCATATAATTAATTAGTTTATCCCTACTTGAATTAAAGTTTGCGACTCTAAAATAAAACAGCTCTTTGCCATGAAAGTACTCCCTGTGCATGATATTACCCTCGGAACCGTTTCTTTTTTCTCTTAGTCTAATAAAAAGTAATGAACATTATTAGCCTGAGATAGGAATTAGAAATGAGTCTATATTTTAAGTACATGTTCACCGAATCCTAGAATAAATATCCACTCAAAAGCAGCTAGGTTAGAAGTTGAGTTTGTTGTACTGTCGTAGTAGGAGGAACATAGAGGTGAGAACAGTTTATAAAAATACTTATGATATCTAAAGTTTCTACTAACACTTTAAAACGTTAAGCTTGTAATGGTCAGGGCAACATCCTCACAAGAACCGTCCTGGGTGTGGCGATAAACTAACAGCAAGGCCTCCGATCTGGAGATTTTGAGGAGCCTGAAACCATCTCTTCATTGCTGTAATTCTCAGCTCCACTCTGACCCGGGGTGGTAACACCTGTTAAGATCCCAGTTATAGTTAAATAGTGAATCGCCAAACTGTGGTCAAAGACATTATGAAAGTATAAAAAATTATTTTTGTAGTAAAGTATTACCAACAATAATTTTTTGTAAAAATAAAAATAAATAATTTACAGCAATATATTTTTGTATAAGAAATTATTAACATCCCAAAAGAAAATGAAAATGAAAGAATCTATAAGGGGTTGATATGTCTCTAAACAAACAAGCAAACAACATAAATTAACAGTTCTTTGACTATGTAATCTCATTCTTCATAATAGATTTTGAAGGGCGGGTAAATGGTTCACCTCTATGTATATGGTATGGCGGCTCTAGGCCGTAAAAGTCTGGACTAGTGAAACTAGGAAATAAATCTCGTTTGAACATGTTCCGAGAAAATAGCGACAGAGTAGAGGGAAATTTGAGACGTTGCATCTGAGGGACAGTGGTATATTGAGGGTCTACAAGTCTACGTTAACCTCATTGAACGCTGTCAAGTATGGAAAGCGAGTACTGGGCAGCTGCAGCTTAGATATAGGAGATGTTCTGCCGACTGGGAAAGAGATAAATCAACTCGAACATATCAAGTTCAATATACAGGGAGTGGACAAAGTAATGGGAACTCTTTGAAATTTCAAGTTTGGGGTAAGACCATTTTTGGCAGTAATTACAGTTTAGATTCTGCACAAGACAGACCCGTACAAAGTTTGAATTGTTTCCAGATAAATTTCATATAAATTATTCATCTAAAACAATATTCAATTCTTTCAATGATACTGGTGGAGGATATCGAATCCTCACTTTTTTCTCTAAAATCAAACTATAAATGTTAAATGATTATGTGATCTGGAGACTCCGGTGGTCAGATAAGACTTTTTATTTCACTAAAAAAAAAGTTCCTCGTACCATTTAGCTACAGCCTTAGAAATATGTATGGGTGCTTTATTTTCCCGAAAGATGGCATTTCCCTCTAGAAACAGTTGCTGGATCATTGGATAAAGTTTATCACTTATAATTCTTAAAAAAGTCCTGATTTGATTTTTATAACTTATATAAATAATATATGTTAAAACCTAAATAAATATATAAAATAAATTAAAAATTATTTTTTAGCAAAAACAATGAAGTACTACTAATATTAAATCAACAACCCTAAACAAGTTTTAGAAAATGTAATCAAATTTTTCAAATTATGCTATTATGGCTCGAGGTGTATCCATTATTTTGTCCAATACCTGTATGTCAAACAAGTGCAAGCAATTGGGTGTTCGGAATATCTCATTTAATCAAGTGCGTATATGCCTAGGTAGAGTGCAACGGTGAAAGGTGGATTCGACGTTCCGAGTCTAAATTATGACTGATTATTTTTACGTTTGAGTTATATAATAAAGGAAAACGTGTTCGCTTTTCTCATCTTTATTAAATCTCACGAATATGCAGGACATAATTTCCACAGTTTAAAAAAAAAAGGGGGGGCGTCTACTCAGACATGCGTATCCACTAAAATATTTTTTAGATTTTTAAGATATGTTGGATTAAAAATGATCACACACACACACACACACACACACACACACACACACACTATATATATATATATATATATATTTCTCTTTTCTCTCTCACTCTCTGCACGCATATATATATATATATATATATATATTGTGTGTATTTTGGCAGCATTTTTTCATTAATACAGGTTTCATTGAATAATATAGACAAGTTCTGTCTATTTATTTTGTGTAAGATCCTTTCGTATGATCTGATTAGCTTGATAGTGTTGTCATGAAAAGACGACAAGAAATCGCAGTAATTGTTGATTTTTTTATCAGGTCTGAGCTTTCGGCTTACATAAGCCATTATCAAAGGATGAACATTTAATATACAGTGAACATAGAACATTTATGCGTGCAGAGTGTGAGAGATAAAAGAGAAAGAGGAAGTTTAAAATGTGCTATATTTATGGGGAAGTGTGATCTGTATCGAAAATGCAGCGTTTATAGGTAAAAACCTCCGAAGTGAAATCACAGAATACTGCGATAAAATCTGCATTCAATCATTTTAGTAATTTATTTAATAAGTTAGAGAAATGATTCGTATAATTATAAGGAATATTATAAAGGATATTTACAACAATTTCTCTCTCCTTACACTAAAATCAAACCTAATACATTACGAAATCTATATTGACATGAACCACTGATATTCCATCCTATGACAATGAGAACAATATATACGTACAACGTGATGGCGGTTCATAAACTTTTAGTTATTTGACTGAACAAGAAAATACGATATTTAACTCCAAAAACATAAATCCTTCCATCTACCTAATATATGTAGATGATATTCATATCTTAGTTAAAAACACAGATAAAAATACATGACCTACTGTGACACGATAACTAGGCGTATATTAAGGTGGATTTGTAAAATATGTATTTTATTATAATAGATTAAAATAGAAAATGGTTAAGAATAGAAAATAGTTTAAAAACATGTGTTTCGTTTAACAAAAGTGAAAAACAAGAGAAAAAAATAAATACATAAACGCTTTTTCTTTTATAAGGAAATTTGTGGAAGAGAAAAGGGTATCAGATTACTGTTAAATCCTACCAGTCTTCAGGTAAATATTTGACTAAGTGATTTGATGTGATAAAAGATAAAGTTTAGGAAATAGATTTTTGAGTGTCTTTATTGTATCTTGACCACACATTAAGAAAATAAAGAAAAGATAATAGAATTTTCTCTTTCTCCAGGCAATAAAAAAACGCCTGGTTACAAAGTGTCAGGGCTATAAAAACATCCGGCGGCTTTCACAGATAAAAAGATAAAAAATCCTGGAAAATACAGGATATCTGCCGGGATGTTTACACATCAAAAGAAGGAAAATTTAAGCACCTTGAAATTTTGGACTTACATTCGCCAATGCTTATCACTAGGTGGTCTAGTCACTTCCGGACTGTTTTAAATAAATACAGGTGATTTTTCCGAGCCGATCAGTTGAGTGAGTGGAGTTGAGTTAGTTCAGCCTGGCGTGTGCTTGAAGTAGAAACTCCATTCGTCTTGAGTCGGTCAGTTCGGCATTTGATCTCCGTGAATTAGTGTTAGAGCTGAGTCTCACATTCGCCTGCCCCAACCGAAAAGACCAACTCTAAACGAAATAAAGCATCGTTTCAACTCATCCAAGTTGTGGAAGTTCGTTCCTTATAGTTTAATCTTCTACCTCCAGCTTGAGACTCCGTCTTTTTCAACAAACTTCTGGCAACATCACAGCGTGGAGAACGGCCGCCGGTGAAACTGTTCGAACCGTCCATTGGGGTGCTACACCTACAAAAAAAATCTTATAAAAAATTCAGATCTTAACATAGTAACTTAACATTAATAATAAAATCCATTTTTTAATATATTTGTTATGGTACCCTTTTGTTTTGAACCTAACTTCTGTGTTCCGTGTCTTCCGATCAAACCGGTCACTACAAGTTTCGCCGCAACAACTCCACAACAAATTGGCAACGAAGATCCACAACAAATGGTGAATGTGTTGTTGTATGAGAATGACTTTTATTTCTCTTGAAATTCACTTCCAATATGGAGGGCGCGTCTTCTCAGCTGCAGCGTTTTGTAAGCCGGTAAATACACTAATTCTCAGGCATTATGAATGAAGAATATTTGTTTTTCGTGTTAACTGCATATTTAGAAATGAGGAAAGATTTATCGAATTTCTTCACTTCCCAAATGAGGAATATAAATTAATTTAAATGTTTTAACTGGCGGCTGAAAGTGAGAAATTAGACAATTTTTCATAAAAATTCAATAAAATCTACTCAGTTACAATTTTTTCTCATCAAATACATTCCAAACTTTAAGCTAGTGAACTTATCTAATGACAACGCTTTTAGCTTTATCAGGCAAATTTAACAATATTCATTCTGTTTCCTCCTTGTATAAGTAAATAAAGAAAGCTGGTACCACTTCAAGAATGGCTTAATTAAATTTTACTAAAGTACAATAATGATACATAATATTTCTGTCTGCCGCTTTGTTACGATTCAAAATCAGTAAATATGTAAGTACAAATGGGACCGTGCCATTAGAATGACAGCAAAATTTTTATATCAATATGCCGTCTAAAATGATGACAACATATATATATATATATATATATATATATATATATATATATATATTGATCTATCTATTATTGAGTATGTTACATCGAGACATAAAAAAATCCAAACTCCCTAAGCGTTACAGGAGGTATATACATATTCTAAACAATGAATGTCTATTATGTTTAATCATGAGCCGTTCTAAACGACGTATTAAAATAAAAATAAAACTATATATATATTGTTCTTGTTATTCTAATACACTCTTTTGAACCCACCTCCTGTGTTCCGTGCCTTACTTCCGATCAAACCGGTCACTACAAGTTTCGCCGCAACAACTCCACAACAAATTGGCGACGATGATGATCCACAACAGTATTGATAGGAACTAATAATAATGCATTTATAATACATTATATATATATATATATATATATATATATATATATATATATATATATATATATAAATTAACTAGCATAAACACTTGCATTCTAAACTATAAAAGTGAATACCCAGACCCAGGCTATTACAAAAGATAATTTAAAACTCCCCCCTCCCCAAAAGATTTTCTACACTGAATTAAAACATTAATTAAAAAATATTTAAAAATCGTATTAATGATTATTTTCTTAATGACATCATTGATGAACGAATTAGACCAACCATTAGAAATATTTACATAAATCAAAGTCAACATAATACTTCCTCAAATAACGCAAAACATATCATCCAATTATAACGTAATTAAATGCATTCTAAGATGAAAAAGATCTAAAATATCTTATAAGTACTAATATCTTGCCCACCAATCTTTTAAAAAAATACTTATATATTATACTAAATTTAACAGAACCAACTTAATCATGCGCAATAACTCTGCCACGTCAACTAATGTTTTTGGGGAAAACAACATTGTTTATAAGTTTAAATGTCCTTTGAGGGATTGTATCTCTGACAAAAAAGCAAGTACCTATGTTGGCTTGACAATGACAACATCGTGAGGATGTTTTACATTTCAATTGTCGGATAAAAGTTGTATTGCACGATATTTAAAATACGTTCCTGTCCACCTTGAAAATACAGGAAAATACTTGTTGACAACACCAATTATAACGACACCACGAAAATAATAAACAAAAACTTAAAATTCTTAAAGCCCTCTATATTAAAATCAACCAACGAACACTTAACAAAATTTACTACGATTATAACAACAATATATAACATATAACATTTTCTGCCATTTTACATTTTTATCATTGTTTTGGACGGCTCCATTATGTGGAAATGGTTGTTTTGCAAATATTTCCATAACTACAGTGGATATATTTTAAATTTTCAAATAACTATAACCGATTGCATTCGTACGTATGTTTAAAAACCACCATCACAATGAAATGCAAATCGAAAGTCAGTCAGTCAGTTAAGTGCCATACGTGATACACGATTGGACGATCATGTCTCGAAAGAGACATGACTGACTGGGCAGAAGATTATCCAGCAGTAGGTTCCCATTGCTTTCTGCGGTAGACTGGTTGCCGACCAAGGCTATAGTCCTGTTATTTAACCCATAACTGGAAGGAATAAACGGATTAATACCTTTCCCAAGGGTATTTGCGCGTAAGTGAATGCAATGAATTCGGCTGGAATTCGAGCTCGGCTCCCCGATTTCTCGTTCCGAGCCGATATCCAATGCACCATAGTACTTGGGTAAAAAAAAAAAATTCTGGCGCCGTCCTTTTCTAAACTGTCTTAAATAAATACTTTCAAAAAAGTCTTATATATTTACCATACCATGCTCATCCAAACTGTACACACACACACGCACACACACACACACACACACACACACACACACACACACACACACATATATATATATATATATATATATATATATATATATATATATTCTCTAAAATACTAGGGTGGCGTAATAATTATTACCGGTACTGTGTATATATATATATATATATATATATATATATATATATAACCGGTAATAATTATTAGGCCACCCTAGTATTTTAGAGAAAATGATGTATTTAATACTATTTTTAGTATTTATAACCAAGTGGACAATTCTAAAAGAAAATAGAATGGTTCTTTTGTAAAACTGCTCAAAAATATGTGCATCAAATGAACTATTCTGGTGTCCAGTTTTTGTTCTCTCTTCCCCATGCTAGTCTCTTCTTATCTTCTGGCCAAAGCAAAGGTTTCCTGGGTGCCTTGTAAAATTTTGCAATGTAATAATAACAAAAGAACCATTCTATTTTCATTTAGAATTATCCACTTGACAATAAATATTGAAAATAGTATGAAATACATAATTTAAAAAAAAATTA